>CAJDSM010123799.1:0-10000 GCA_903981925.1 Ostrea lurida
GTTAGGGGTTATATTGATAGGGATTCCAGAGCTAGGGGTTATATTGATAAGGATTCCAGAGTTAGGGGCTATATTGATAGGGATTCCAGAGTTAGGGATGTACTGCTCTCTGTATAATTATTTGGAAGCATGTCTGTCCATCCTCTTCATTATCTAATATCACAAGATTTGAAACTCTAACTTTCTATTACAGCAATGTCACAGACCAGATGCAGAAAGTGTGCATTTCCATATCCCCGGGAATTCCTTTAAGAGGGGACATAATGATCAATTGTTACCACAGGGCTAACGCGGGTCATAAGGACCCAATCTGGAAATGCCAGTTCCATACCTGTGCCATTTCCAACTACAACCTCCTGTTTAGCAAGGAAGATTTAGATGATGCAGAAAGAGGTATAAATTGCCTGGTTCAGTGTCAATTTTAATGTCAGTTACTAATCATTTTCTGATTTTTTGCCTTGTTTACCAGTCATTCTACTTTGATTTATTTGTGAAGGTGTAAAAAAAACCAGTATGAAAATCTTTTATTTATATATACAGCAAATCATGCTTGCAAATTGTACAAGAAAAATAGATAAACACTCAAGCAATTCAAGCTGTAACTGTTTTGTGATTTACTATCTGTTTATATAACTCTTTTTAGATCCAAGATTCCCAGACAATGGAAAAATTGAATTTGTATTTGGGCCAAACCAAGATGCTGTAGTGCCAGGTCTGTCTGATTTCTTTGTTTGAGTCTGACTGTGTTGTACATGTATTGTGTTTGTGAGCTTTGTAATCCACAAGCATCATAATACATCTTTTAAACAAATGTGAACAGTTTGATTATGATTTTATGATGTAGAAGATATATATAAAAAAATATTGAGTGATCTTTGTAAGATTTATATCAAATTTTTAGATGTAAAATTGAATGTGTGCATTTCTTTCCAATTTCAGTGACTGACTTTAAGTCGGATGTTACGGTGCCTGTTGAAGACAATGCAGATGAGCTTGGAAGTCAGGATTCGAGATACATTGATGGATATTCAAAAATTGAAAGTAAGATTTTTGTTTACACAACTAATATACATTCAGCGTTAGAGTTTCCATGGCCATTGTGGAGTCTGTTATTATAATGCTGGATTTTTCCAGATCTTCATGAACAGTCATTGCACTCCATAGATTGAGCAACACTCATTCCTATCTGATGATATCTCAGCCTATTATATGTTCTAAAAATAGAAAAATATTGTGCTATGCAAGGAGGCTGTGTATGTAGAAATATGCATTACTTTGGATGAGTAATTTCAAGCTGCGTGATTTTAAGAATATGAGAATTTAATTTATCCAATTTTTTTTTTCCTCACTTTTGTAATTTGATCCCAAACAGTTCCAAAGTTTTTAAAAAATATTAAAATACAGATGTATTATACAAAGTAAAATTTATTTATCATAAAAGCAGAATAAGTTTTTTTTTTTCTCTTTGTTCAGTATGAATTATTTTAATTATGCTGACTTAGCATTCACCATGGTCTTACTTTGAAGTTCCAAGTATCCCTGTCTTTCTGGCGGAAGCGTCTTTCCTTTCCAAATTTGTTTTCTGAGAGATCAGAGATGTTTTAAATTAAAGAAGCACAGTCTTTTTTTTATCTCAAAGCAGATCTCATTTCAAAGTGAGCTCTATATTTAGTGAGACTAAAAATAGAAATACAATGAAACACAATGTTGTGTTGTTAGTTGGATTATCAATGGCGTAGATTCTAGCAGAATTACGCACTTTGGGTGCGACCTATTACTTGCGGTACGACTTCCTGCAATAGTTGTGTGATTCTACTTAAATCTCATAAAGCAAGAAATTTACTACGCAGGAAAAAAAATAATTGAAACATCTCAAGATTAAATGAAGTACTGACATGTTTTTACATGGTGTTGTCCAAATAATTTTATTTCATTTCCTTAGAAAGAGAAAAATCAATAGATAAATGCTATAAGAATGATGATCGTACAGTTTTTTTCCCTTCAGTTTTTTTTGTTTTGTTTTTTTTTACTGCAAGATTCTGTTTCAGTAATTCTTTCACAATTTGAATGATTCACTTAATGAATAGAATTGAAAAAGTTGCAATATCTGAATGACAGTAATATACTTTTTATGACCATTGGTTATAGCTGAAGTGAAATTATTTGTGTTCTGGAATTTTAATTATCTTTGAAAATGTGGCATCATAATTGAAGTTCCCCGTTTTTACTTCTCGGTAACATATCTATGCCAATACTTTCTGTGTTTAGAATTTTAATTGAGGCATTTCTCATGGCAGGAGTCATTCATTCAGTTTAACGAAATGGTACATGGGTTTTACGTGTTGTACTAAATGACTTAGTACTTGTACTTTTAAATGAAGTTGAAAATATGTGCACTGAGCGTGCATATTGTTGAAAGCTTTTGATAATTATGCTTCATAGAAATGACAACTAGGATCGTACTTGATTTTGATTATGCACTAAATGAGAGTCTTTCAAGTTCTTAATCAAATTAATTAAGATTCTTCTGTGGCAGGGGGTGATGAAGGCGATTAAGTGCTCCATAGTAGAATTGTTGATACAAAATATCTGCAGCAGCTTTATGTAGACCCATTGAAAATGTTGGTTAAGCATTTCTTGTTCAATTTACATCTAACCAGGTAATAGTGTTTGGAGTAGGTTCAAGTCTTTAGATTTAGTTTGGTATTCCTATGTAACTACAGACCTTTCCTGGACCAGACTTGCACTGATCCAGAGATTTCAACAGCCAAATTTTGTTTTGTATGCTGAGTATGATCTGTATTTTGTGGTTGATTGGTCAGGTTAAAGTTTTAAGGTCACCTGATTCATTCAAGTTGGTTGGTGTCCGTCATTGTCTGTTAACAATTAAATATCTTTTAATTTCTTCTTGATAGCCACCCTTCCAATTCTTTCAAATTTGGTATGAAGCATCTTTGAAACAAGGGTCACATAAATTTTAGGACTCCTGCACCCCAGTGGCTATATTAAAACAAACACTGCCAAAAATTTACCAATTTAAAAAAAAAAAGAAACAAAACTTTTGTTCAACTGCACATCTATAAGAAAAACTAAATGCATTGTGATGTAGGGCAGGAAAGCTTCTACCAAAATTGTGAATTTCATGATTTCTGGAGTAGAAGTTCTGACTCCCGGTTGGAGCCAAACTCTACATGCATGTGCTGTGTTTATGGTAAAACATTTGAATTACATGTACATCTTTAATGCTATTGATGCTAAATTGAAATTAAATAGATTTTTAAAAGCCATTTATGAAAATTGTACATTTCATGATCCCAGGGGTAGATTTTCTGGTCTAGGGTGAGACCAAATGAGTTCAGGGCCACAAGATGTGTTCACACCAGTAACCCCAGGGTTTATAGTTCAGAGGCATATGAGAAGTGTTCACACCAATACCAACCAGGGTAGTAGATTCCGAGCTATTGAGAAGTGTTCACACCTAGCCCAGGGGTTATAGTTCAGAGCTATGAGATGTGTTCCCACCAGTACCCCAGGGTTATAGTTCAGAGCTATGAGATGTGTTCCCACCAGTACCCCAGGGTTATAGTTCAGAGCTATGAGATGTGTTCCCACCAGTACCCCAGGGTTATAGTTCAGAGCTATGAGATGTGTTCCCACCAGTACCCCAGGGTTATAGTTCAGAGCTATGAGATGTGTTCCCACCAGTACCCCAGGGTTATAGTTCAGAGCTATGAGATGTGTTCCCACCAGTACCCCAGGGTTATAGTTCAGAGCTATGAGATGTGTTCCCACCAGTACCCCAGGGTTATAGTTCAGAGCTATGAGATGTGTTCACACCAGTACCCCAGGGTTATAGTTCAGGGCCACAAGTACCAGTAGGACTCAAGTTTTACACAGGAATAATAAAAAAAAAATCATAGAAAATATTCTTCTTAAAAAACTACAAGTCTATACAATTTGTCACAATGATTTGTATGAGTTTATATCCTTATGTAGTATAGATTCCATGGACCTGAATGTCAGGGCAGGTCACAAGAGAAGTTCAAAATATTTCCTGGGAATATACAATGTATAGGAAAATACTGTAAAAATCTTCTCAACAACAGCAAGGGTACAGTTAGTTAAAAATTACCAGGGTTCAAATTCTTAATTTGGTATGAATCCATCCTCATGAAATGTAGATTCAAGTTTGTTTTAAAACACCAAGATAAATAGACAATGGGCAGGGTCACAATAGGGTTATGAAGTGTTACAAAGGAATATAACATACACCTTGATCTTTTATATATATCTTTTCATAAACTACTGTTGTACAAATTTTCAATGTTGGACCATAACCACAGACTAGGTCACCAGGGTCGAAAATGACAGCGTTCCTGACCGCCAGAGGCAGTTTATTTCTCAGACAGGTGGAGAAAATATTTCATACAATAGCCCAGCGGTCAGGCTAATTTCAACAAAATGACCATGTAATACTACAGATACTAGCATGGTTACTCACTTGAATATTGTTGATTCACAGAAATTTTACCAGGATGATTGCTTATATTGAATTATCTGTGTAAGTATTTGTAGCCTTGGTAGTCATTAGTCCTTATGAATATTTACAAAGGATTACTTGTTCAATTAGTGACCACCTGGTGCTGAATCTTAGTCTAAACAACCTGAAACCAAAAGCCATTAACTGAGTTGTAGCACATGTATCAAAATCTTGGGTATTGGTATTTTTTACTTTTTGAAATTTTTTTTAGACAGGGTGCATGTTTTTTACTTGGAAGGGGAGCAGTGTGAATTAATATTATCCTTATCTCAGGAGGGTTTTTTTTTCTGATAAGACAATTTCCGCTGTTGAGTGTGAACCACAATTGGAGCATTTACGGTAAATGAGATAAAATCATCACATATACATGTGTCTCTACCATCTTCCCTGCTTCCTTGCCATCAGATGTTCCCCTACTGGGGAGTAATCACTTCAAGATGCCAAAGGTAAACTCAGCAAACCCACTTTGCCTCGGAATATAACACTAGAGTAGTTGAACAGCTAGGATATATTAAATCTTCTGTATCAGGGAGGCAAAAAAAGTATGTGGTCATAGTGAACCTGGAATATTTTTTTTCCTTTGAAGTTGATATTTTTGTGCCTAGCTGGTTTAAAGATTAATTTTGGCCCGGAGTGGTGAATTATGAGATGTTGAGTAATTAACTAAAGATTATATGACAAAGGGAAGACAAAACAATTCGTTTTTGAGAAAATGCCTGAGAGGAATTTGAATTTTCCTAGATCTGGTAAGAAAATTTATATTTTACCTTGTTGATATTAAAAAAAAAAAAATCAAAAATAATATCCATACATAAGTATATATTTACTAGCATTTGCTTTCTGAGCATACAGTAGCTGTAAAATTGTAGCTTTCTTGGAAAAAAAATTGGGATAGACCTATAGATCAAAGAGCTCATATAGTTCCACCTGTTATAAAAATGTACCTCTCTAATTTATCCCAATCAAAGGCTTTTATATGCAGTAATTTAATCCAAGATTCCTCTAACTCTTACCCTTACTTTTATATTGTGACATGTGCGCACATGTTACAATATAAAAGTGGGGGTAAGAGTTGGAGGAATCTCAGATTAGGGGTAATTTTGAACCTCTCTAGTTTCCCAATATTCCCCCTGGAGAGCTACAGTTACAGTAGCATATTCTTTCTTTGAATATGATATAATTGTATGATTATAAGTATTGGGATACATAAATAATTTGTAAATGATTAACTATGTTTGACTGAGTATTACATTGTCTGATAATGAAAATATATCACTTGATTATATGTATCATTTGATTAGGAATTCCATGGTTCCCTAGTTATTCTTTGAGTTTATTTGGAAAGAGCATTAATTATGAACGTTTCATAGGCCTGATAGAGAGAATTTTCATCAATTATGATTTTATGATTATTTGTATTGTAAACTTATACAAAGTAAACTGTTTTAAACAAGGAATTTTTTTATTTAAATGTATCAAAACTAAGTTCTGTTGTCATGACTTGTATAAATAGGTTGTATTGATAATTAAAATTGACTGACTGTAATTTGTTATAACTGCTTATCGGATTTCAAATATAATGGAAAAACAACTTTAGTTTTGATGTCATATTGCAAACTTGATTAGACGCATGTATACCATGTTTACTTAGGACTTCAGCCTCATTTCATAATATCAGCTTTTATCAATTTAACCACATCAACCTACACTGGAATCCATAATCTTGTGATACATGTATCTTACAATTGCCCATTTCTGTACAAAAGAATTTATTTTGAGAAAAAATTTGTTTAATCATATGTGCATTGCAATTATCTTTTGCTTTAATCAGATATCTATCTATCAGTGTTGGTCATTTGCACACGCACACACACACAGGCTTTTTTATGTATAAGAAAGATCTGAGGAAGAAATAAAGCCACTGGAATACCAAAAAAAAAAAAATCTCTGAAAAAAATCTAAATCCTGAATGTACACAGCTGACGAAGATGAGCCATGAACATCCTGTTGCTGCCAATCTGGCAGGTTGCCATGGATCCCAGGATAAAAAACCTAGTATATCGACCCCACTGTTTGACAAACACCCAACTAACATGCTAATATTTCTGAAATGTAAAGAAGAATTAGAGGCCAACTGTCACTTTTCTGTTTTTCTCAACATATTCTGACAATTTACATGAAGTTTTTTTTCTTTTGGTATATACGCTCAAAGTTGATAAGCAACTAGGTCCCTACTTAAAGGTCACATGTTCCAAGTTCAAGTTCTTCTGAATTAATCAAGTAAAATATTTTAAACTGTTTCATTTATCTATAAAAATCAAAGAAAAGGATATGTAGATTTATTATTGATAAAACATTTCCTTAATGCATGATTGACAGAAGTTCTGTAAGTGTCAGAAAGTCAAAAATGTTAGGTGTATACTATACCACATAGTGGTGTACAATTGAGAGAAAAAATTAATGTTACAGCAAGAAATTGCTTATACAATGTATTGCAGAGACAGATCTTGACAATGTAGTAAAGATGTTTTAAAACATTCAATCATTATCAACAAAATGTGGTGTTTGCACAAATATTATCATTGCTAACTTCTCACTATACAGCAGATTCTGGAGATCCCCCTTACACCTCAGCAACCTGTCTCCCTGCATCCAGTGGTTGCTATCCCAGAACAGCTAGTGTTCATCATAAATCTGTCATGTTCAGTTCCCATCAGAAAGTGTGGGGGATCTAGTTATATACATTGTTTTTGCCCTGACAAAAAACAATGGTATGGTCATTTGAAAGCAACCTTGAATGATGCTCTGTTTGTGACTAGTTGGTGCAGTTAACAGGGTTACTTAGGAACGATGCAGAGGGGCTGATGAAACTCAGGCTGTATAGTTATGGCTATTTGATGACTGGGAGAACTATGGAGATGTGTTTCTTTTAGTGGGAGTTTATTTCAAAGTTTGATAAGAACAAGCAGTGCAGATTGCTTCCCTCCTATTCTGGGAGATTGGCTGTAACTGATACTATCCACCTACACATATTGGCTCAGGCATCACATCATCCACAACAAATCTCTTTGATTTATGTTTTCCTGAGTAATACATGAATTTAGCCATGAGTAGCATACTTAAGGTTTCATCACTGCTTTAAAAAATTACTTGTAGTTAATCAAAGGGTTCATTATTCTGGTCTCTTAATCTTTGATATCTATGATATGCTCAACAGTAAGATTTTAGAAAACTTCAAAATTCTGTCTTCTTTTTTTTTTTCTCTCCAGCAGCTATGCTCAACAAAATTATCATATTGATGTAACATCTTAATGTTGGCAAAATTTTTTGAATAATACGTTTCCTGATTTTAAAGAGTATTATGAATTTTTTGAAAAATGACATAATAACTTTTTTAAGTATTGTGTAAAATTCAGGGACTTGGATTAGTAGAATGAAAGCAATGTCTTAGATAGATGCTGAATTATAGATGTTTTTGTGTTATAATCTCTCTTTAAAGAAAAAGCACAGTAAACTGTGATCGTGAAGTGGTCCTCCTTGAGAGCATTATCATATGAGAATCACATTTATCAAAGAAAAGCTTCACAAGGAAAAATGCAGAATTTGATCACAATATGAGAACTTTGGAATTTACCATGTAGTGACCTTGATCTTTTACATTTATTAAACTTGAAAATAAATGTGAACATAGATAATTTGGCTTAAATCTTGTACGCAGTAAAACATCATTGGGCAAGAAACTGTAGATATTCTCAGCATGACAGAGACAAGGGGACGGTTTAATTTAAAGTTATTATTTCAGCTACCCACACAAATTTGTTATTCAGTCTTCATGCCAATAGCTAGAAATCTTGGTGGTGATTTATGTAAAACTCAAAAAGCAAAACGCCATATTGATTCATAAATTCGTTGTGATTTTGGAATATGGAAGATTTTTGGCATAGCCAAATGACGGCTTTAATGTAGTTGATATTTTTCCAGAAAAGAGGTGGAGTGATATCAAGGAACCTCATCACATATACATGTCAATAAAGTTGTTCTCCTAGAAAAGATAATTATTCTGTGGTCTGAGCAGTTATTCTTTGTTGTAAAGCCAAATTATCGTACGTGAAGTGATGATAAACACACCTCTCCTTGTTGTCCTGGAAGAGGATAAATGTGTCTGTGTATCTGGGATCTTCCTGCTTATGTTTTGGTGGATTTACTGCAATTGTTTTATATGACGTAATTAATTGGTGATAAGTTCTAATGATTGTTAAGTCAAGGTTGCTAACACGAGCTTTGCCAATGAAGTAACACACTTAATATAAGCAATGTGTTTGATAAAAATAATTTTCCTGGTCATATTTTGTTCCACTGCCATATACATGTATTGTAGTTATAACATCGAGATAGTGATTCCCNTTCATATTTTGTTCCACTTACTGCCATATACATGTGTTGTAGTTATAACATCGAGATAGTGATTCCCCACATGTTGACTAACAACGTTATACAGTAGTGTCAAATATGAAATGTTTCCTTCTTGCTTGGAATTCATATACTGAGTTGTTTTTTTATTTAGATGTCTTGAGGAAAGACGAGCAGAGCTCTTCATACAGCATGGACACCAAAAGAATGCAGAACAGTAATAACAACACAAAGTCCTACGGCTCACAGGGCTACAACACTTCCTACTCTACAAACGCCAAGCAGTCTGTCACACCGCTGGACGAACAAACCCAACTGGATGATATTTTGAGTAATTTACTGAACGACCAAGTGATCAGTCCCAAGTCGGGATCTAGCACAATGTCGAAAGAAACTAGAACATTCAGGACCTTTGAAACACATACAGGACCGGATGGGAAAATGGCACATCAGTCTGCAGAGGTTACATATAAACTACCAGGAGAGGTGAAAGAGGAGAGACATTACACTGTAAAGACCGAGAAATCGTCTTCTCCATACATGCCAACTAAGGCATTTAGTTATACAACCTCACCAGAGATGGCTCGTAAATTTGACAGCCCTAAATCTAACACTCTCCCTTATAAAACAGATTATGACAATCGTTATCACTCTGATATGTCATCTTCATATAGCACCATGCAAAATGGAAAATTGGTTCCAGAGTCCGATTCTTGGCTGCAACAGCAGCAGAAGAAATTAAGAGATAAAAAGGACTACAAGGATGATGTTCGTGTTCAACAGGAAAAGAAACTGGTGGAAGAGCTGCGCTCCGCCCAAAATCGCTACATGACAAAGCGCGCTCAGAGTGAAGAGGAAGCTGCCTGTTTGAAAAATTCCAGCCTGTCAAATGGCCCGGCCTCTGCCCCTCCCCAAGGATACAGCTACTCGATGTCAAGAACTCACACATACTCAACAGAGAAACCTCCAGGCACTTTCTCCTCAGGTGATTCAACTTTCGATTCTAGAGTAACAAAGCCCACAAGTCCAACCAGGGGACTACAAACAAAG
>CAJDSM010123834.1:0-10865 GCA_903981925.1 Ostrea lurida
GGTTCCATATGGTTTACGCAACGGAAACTTGCAGAAACTTCAGTTTTAGTAAGATTCCAAAATGCGGAAACATAGGGTGTCCATGGATCCATTTGGTTTCAGCATTGCGGAATCTTGCTGAAACCTGAAGTTTCCACAAGTTTCCGTTGCGTAAACCATATGGAACCGTGGACACCCGAAGTCCGTGTGTTTTACGATTACACGCTGCCATGTCTTAAAAAATCTTAAATATTCCGTTTTCCTTAAAAAAATATTTATCAATAATAATGATTTCCTTCCGTAGACGGGCTAAGTTTCCGCATTGCGGAATCTAGCTGAAACATATAGTTTCCGTGCGGAAACTTGATGGAAACCATGCGTACGCAGTGTTTGAAATTACACCACCAATCAATGGGTAACACGGTAATCATCGCATGAATAATCACGCACACTCACAAAGGTCAAATATAATGCTGTCACTGGAATAATGCTAAACTCTACCACATTGCCGAAAAAGTTAGATCACTAACGAGACAATTTGTAGGTATCCTATATACCGTCCACTACATTATTATCCCCTTGCATCTAGTTGCAGATGGGATATAGCATCGCTGCGTGCAGTTGTGTGTCTGTGTGTGTTTGGAACCTTGTGAACAAGATAAAAGCAAGGGCATTCAACAGAGGATTGTCAAACCTTCCACAAATGGTGTCCATAGAGATAAACCATGAACCTGACTGATATTTAAGGTCAAGGATCAAAGGTTAATGTCACTATTGACTATTGCCTAAACTTTTGTGAACAAGATAGAAGACACACCATTCTTCAGAGAATCATCAAACCCTCCTCAAATGTTGCCCATGGGGGGGGGGGGGGATAAACCCTAATGATTTTCCAGGTCAAAGGTCAAGGTCACTATTGACTCTTGTGAATAAGATAGAAGACACATCGAGCATCAGAGAATCTTCCACAAATGTTGCCCATGGAGAGTGAATCCCACCCAGAGAGAGAAAAATATAATGGAAACGAAGGGGAAAAAGACGAGGTCGATACGGAACAAGATGTTAATAAGAGAAAATTGTGGGATTTAAATTCATTTCTCTCTGGTTTGCTACCACAATTTCCCCAGTTCCTCAATAACAAGGTACAAACAGTTTCATAAATGGTGGTTATTCAAGATCTTCGCTATCATCAATCTCTAACAATTCATTTCTTTAAGAAAGCGCATCTTTGCCCTTCTCCTATAAGCCACATCATAACCTGCCACATAGTCTCAACAAGGATACGCTAGAAGATTTACCCGGGCATAAAGTGTAATACAAAATAAAAGAATATTGCTACATAGTGGACTTGCAACCGAAAGAGAAAAAAAACTAGTTCAATTTGTTACGAATTCTGATAACAACTGTAATGCATTTGGGGTCCCATTCCTAACCTACATTATACGAAAACCGCCTACCCCCAGTAATTATGAAATTTATTCTAATATAAAGAGATTCCAGCTCATAGTCCCAATATCAGTTTAGTTCTAAAATTAATTTACATCCAAATAGCTACTTTAAAGATCGTTTTTTTCAAATTGTTTCCACATTAGACACTAAATTAAAGTTTCAATAGCCATTAAAAGAAGATGTTTTTCAAGAAATGTTTACCCAGCATGGGAAACACTATGTACGAATGTTTTGCCCAAACCCCATCCCGCAGGGAGTTTTCCACTCCATTAAACATCCAATTTTATGAGCTAAGAGGCGCCGATTGTATTAAATATTTCCTTGCTCCTGCGCGACAAAATGAGGCTTATTGGCACACATACAGGAGAAAGGTAAAATGGACTGATCCGGGGCTTCTATATTTACTTGGAAATAGAACCAATGCATGATTAGAGTTTTCTGGTTATTAGACGCTTTGTGCAACCATTAAATAAGAGAATTATTTGGCAAACATAAAATTGATCAATTTTTTGAATTTTTGATCAATGTGGTATCGATTATTATCTGCGGAGTTCGAATACTACACTACGATGGTTCACAAAATCGAGCCGAGATACTTAAGTTCGGGTGCGTTCCCATATGGCCTAGTTGATATCAATGATTCATAATATTAAATTGGTTGCATTGTACTCTGTAAGAATAACAAATATTAGTATGTCTATTCTAAAAAGAGAATGGATTAATATGAGCGGCACGAGAAACATTTAATCGATTGTACAGCGAGCAATCGAGAATTGTCGGAAACACACTGAACAAACCGAGCAGATACTATAACTGCAATAGGAAACAAATAGTCTACTACCAGCTGTTTTATTCATAAGGAATTTTACAGTACTTACACAGATCCATCTCATTTTTTTTCTATACATAGTGGCCATCGCCCTTTCTTTGCCTCTCCAGCAATGTATCGTACTCTATATCCAATTGTGCGATAATTATTTATGTAAAGAGAAGTCTATGGGAATAGTACTTAATAAGAAAAGTTAAAATTCACGACGTACGACGACTATCCAATTTCAAATAGTAAAAAGTCTACAAAGATTTTGAGGATACAAGAACAATTATAATTTGTTGCCGTCATTAATATATAAATATCATAATCTAAGCCTTGCTAGAATTTCTCTAAATATAAATTGTGTCCAAAAATTCAAGCAGTTTCATTTTTCCGTCCTGATGACATTCACTGTCACAATGCCTTTATAACGGTGGTAGTAAATTGTATTCCGAATTTTTAGCATAACTGAAGCCAATGCCAAGGATTGTGTTTTTTTTTTTTACTTATCAACTCCGTTGTCATTGTTTAACAGTAAGTTCACTATTTTATCATATTTCTTCTTAAATCCTTTAAAACAACTGGTAAATTTTAACCAAATCTGGCACTAATTCAGTATCTTTACAGGTAGGGGATACACATTTGTACAGACTGAGGGCCGTGCTCTTCTTCGAATGGAATGATAAGGAAATAGTCAAAAATAGCATTGACAACTTTTAAAAACTCTTCTTCTGCAGAACTCATTGCCGGTAACGTTGCCACCGAAATATTGGCACATAGCTGATGAACAAGCATTCGATTAACTTTGTTCAGAGGAAGGTCACATTCTTAATATCCGAAGAGAATAAGGCAAAATAGTATTAACAAAATCATTGACGACATTTTTAAAAGCTTTCTTAGAATAATTTCTCGTGGAATCAAATTGCTGTTTGTAATAAGATAGCTATTGCCAAGCTCTTTAATGACAGGAAACTGCGTTAAGCGATGTGGGTCAAAGTGGTTTTCTGATTTTGTTGGAAAGTGAAAGTCAATAGAACTGCTGGTGGAAAAATTTAAGAGTAAATAAAACGAATAATATTGTACATATCAAACTATGAATAAATCTTTATTGTATAAACAGAATGCAAGAAAGTTGATGAAGCAGCATTATAGGGGTTTCCTGTTCTTCACAGCTAGGAGTAACCAAAACATTTCTTGTCATCTAGTTAATTCGACAAAAAACAACCCAATCCTCTTTATTGGAGCGAAAGACTAAATATCTGTATCAATAAATGCATCACTCCAACTATGTGGTCAATATTAAAATTTACTGTTATCAAATCAAGCTATAAGAGAAGGCTCTACATATACTGTACCACCCTCATTCTTTCTCAGAAATCAAATAAAGCTTAGTTTAAAAAACAAAGCATTGGAGCAAACCTAAATAATCTGTATAATAAAAATGATACATTCAAAATGCATGTTTAAATCCTGTTCATCAAGTACAAAAGCTATATACCAATATTTCAAGACTCAAAATAAAGGCTTTAGTTTGAACAGCCATTTCTTGAGCTTATAAGACCATACTAATCTGTGGTGAACCTAGCTATATCGTAACACGCGTATTTCTTTCAATTCTGTGTAAACACGAGTTTTTCAATAATGTCCATCAACTCCAAACATTTGCATTCAGACCGCCAAAAATTCCGGTTCTCGTAAATAACCCAGGAAATTCTCGTCAGGTTTTGTGAGAATTTTCCAGTAAGACATTGTAACACAGTATGTGGCAACAGGGCGCCGTGCCCTAATACCATGTAACAGTTTAACAATGCGACGCTTTGAGCAACAGTCTGAACCGTGTAGCTAAAATCGCAGGAATTTTATTACTTAAGGTGAATATGTCTATGTTTCTCCGAACAATATATCGCCCGTAGTGAATTCGACACATACGATTTCCTCCGCGAGACATAACCTCTGGAAAACTTCAATCCCCAGACTAAAATTCTCTGGTATTGTGGGGGACAAGCATTGTCGTACATTGCCTTCAGCTCTTCCTCAGATTATGCTCGAGCTCCTCCAAAGGAAAGGGCCCGATAACAGTGATTACAAGACATGATGACTGACCCAGTTCTTTGTGGCTATTTCTTCCAAGAATTCTTTCATATGTCTTGTCTAGAGATTCTGTTTTGTTTCATGCTGATTCGCCAGATCATTTCTAATATGAAACTCGTCCATAATCAACAGACTCTATGTCACTACAAAGCAGATTTAACAGGACACACAAGCATCGTTTCAGAATAAAAACTTTCAAGAACTTCTGTAATAATTGGGCTTTTACGGTGCTGAATAGTGCATTGTTCAAAAATGCCAATTGACAGCCTGATAGGGAAACTTCCAACATTTTTTCCATCCGAAAACAATGATCTCTCATGGAGCGCCACTCAATTCTCCCCAAAATCATGGTCTTAATCAAGGAACTTTGATGAGCTTACCCTAAAGTAAAACTACTCTTGATAAGAAAAGAGTTCCAGAATTACGACCAAAGGATTGTTCCCTCGTGACTCCTCCTCCATCTCCTGCTGTTAAATCTGGATACTTCTACCCGTTTGGGCAGTAACACCAGTAACCTCAGTCTGATCATCTCTTTAAGGATCTACCTCTATGCAAAGTATTTTATGTTCACATTAGGGAATGCCGGGTGGCACAACTTCATCCTGTAAAGTTCTAAGGGAGTCCAGCATTCACCGGAGTTAGAATAGCTCCCTATCATCATATCGGTCAACGTGCCTTGGAAATTGAAGAGCCTGCTGCAGAATATCAATGTTTCTCTGTTTCCATGAATCTGATCCCCACTATCGAATCATCTGATGTCATAATGTCTTTTTTCGACTGTTGCGCATAAGTTACATGCAAGTTCTTGGAAGAAATCGTCCTCTGTAAGATGTGGTTCGCTGTGGATCTTGCTGTCGTGAATTTCTTCTTGATTCCTGATTCTCTTCCTGTCGCTCTTCAGCTACATGGATGTCCAATGTTTGCGTGTTGTGCCCAAAAACCAATCGTAGAGAGGAAGTTTTTCGTTTTCATCTAACATTTCTTTGACTGTCTTGTCAAAGTTGACGAAAACACTTTCCTGCTTACGCTGAGATCTTTTATATATCACATACGAAGTCTGTAATGGGTCCTTGGTTTTAGGGGATCGCCTATGTGGACAAAAATAAGTTGATGCCTTTCTTTATTCAAAAATCATTCTTTGTTGCATCTTTTTTAATGCGTATCTTTTTGTCCTCCCGCCCTCTATCTGTAGTCTAACTTGTACTCCGAGGTGGAACCATCCCAATCAATCTTCTCGTCTTTTTGTGCGTTCCTATTTCCCCAGCTGTCTAAGGTCTCATTCTTCAAGTTCTTCTTCTCCCGACGAATCTGTTTTAGCGTTTTTCGGTTTTCCCCTTTATCTTCAATTGTTCTTAACACTAAGAATTGAAAGGAGATTTTTCTCATTATTTCTTGCTTAATATTCTCACTTCCTTTTTACATACTCTGTAAGAAAAGCGTTTTAACCTCAGCTGTCACCTGATAGGTGGTTTAGGGATGTATCTAGAAGAGATGTTCTATCATCTCGCATTGAAATACTATACAACTCCTTGTCAATCTTGATAAAGTAAATGAAAAGGATGTCAAAAAATCCCAAAAACAAATTGACCACGAACGCCCCTCCATATTATACATGACGCAACGTTTTCTGAGAGAGAAGAGAGAGAGAGGAAGAGATGAGCAGGAGAGAGAGAGAGAGAAGAGTAGGAGAAGAGGAGAGAGGGAGAGAGAGAGAGGAGTAGAGAGGGCAGAGAGAGAGAGAGAGGTAGAGGAAGGTAGAGAACACGAGAGAGGAGAGAGCAGCATTTTTTATTATTTTCCGAATTAAAAATTTTTCTTAACAATCCCCAGATTATGTAGTAAATGGGTTTTCTTTTATTATATCACTAAGAAGTTTTTTTAAAGTATCAGTTTAATACTAAGGTTATCTAAAGATCGGTCGATTCAAGGAAGTGATTGCGTGGTAATCACAGTGCGTTTATTGCTTTATACGGAAAATTATGACATCAACATCGAATGGAAATTATTCCGGATGATTGCGGTCTATGAGATTAACGTCTACCAAGTTACTCTTTTTGAAAGGTGGCGAATGATAATGCCCTAGACGTTTGTATTAAGTTTTTTACCTTTGATGAACCATTACAAAACAATCAAATTATGTTCTCTGCTCCACACTCATCTCTCCTTCTCACTCTCTTCTCTCTCGCTTCTCTATCTCTCTCTCTCTCCCTCTCTCTCTGCTCCTCTCTCTCCTCTCTCCTCTCTCTCGAATGTGATCTCTCTGCCATACATAGTTCTAAGAGAAGGTCTAGAGTTAAAATTTTATATACTCGTTTCGGTTTCTTATGTACTAGGCATGGTTTTCTGGAAACAGCCTACGTCTGGTCTGAGCTTCTTAAATTAGATATATTTAACAGAATCTATGTGGATAAACAAATGTATACAGCTGTATCTAAATATGTGAATAATTACCATTTATCATTTGACAATGGTTTCGAATTTTACATAAGATCCTATGGGGGCTTTTCTTCATACTAGTTGTCAAACAGAGAGATTTGTGTGGTTCACTTTCGATAATGTTCCCATTGTGACGTAGCGTAACGTGTATACACGTAGGAATTACATGACCGCGGCAATCTCTTTCATCTTTCAATAACTGTGGTATGAAAATCAGGTGCTATGTAACAAAGATGTCCTGTGGTTGAAAGCAGAATTTTAGATTTAATAGCAAAGAACTGTGATGCAATAATTGTTGATTATCTGTAATTCATTCTTGTCAATGTAGCACACAGGTTATTACAGTAGTTTTACTATATACCCAACTATATTTCTGGATGAATCATTTAATTTTAAGTAATCGAAGGTAGTCTTGGGTGTTATTGTTATTTCGTCTTTTACCACATCCACACGCAGTAAGTACATCGTTAAAGCAAAACGTAGTCATTGAGAAGAATAGTTCCTATAACAATTCCTTGAAATCTGTGTGAAAGGTTCTACAGATGTATAATGCGAAACGTATGGGCAAACTAGACTTGACTCTCTGCTTGCACACAGTCTTGAAAAAACGGTCAGGGTATTACATGGATTTTCCTGTAGAATTGTGTTCTTCATACAACTAAGAGGAGAAAAAGTAATGTTCCAGGGAAAATGGCGTGGGGAACTGTCGGATCTGTTATCCGACCGAAGTGTCGATCCGTGGGTATCTCATTCCTATTTATCAGCCGCAAGCAGGTGGCCTCCGTACCAGTACAGTGTTCCAAATGGCACTTCTGCACGTAACAAGGTATCAGCACCATGGCGGCCGTGTATATAATTCGACACAAAGGAAGTGTGGTTGGGTAGATTTAACTTTAAACCGCACCCTACTAATACTATTTCTGTGTTATGGCATAACGTTTTATAGGTATAATGATAGCTCCAGTGAAACCAGATGGGGACAGCTGTGACCGGGGCGATGAAGATACGTCCTCTGGGTTGCGAATTAGTCGGAGAACCCGGGATCATTCACCTAGTGACCCTCAATACTTGATGATGGTGTCTACTTAATTCAGAAGCCAGACTGGCTAGGAGTTTCTTGTACGCCGAGAAAGCCTGACCTTGTTTCCTCTACGAATGGCAGACCCTACAGAGAACGGGATCCGCAAGTTAGGGCATCTTATAGTGGAACCACAAAGTGGAAAACTTAGATTGAACCATTCTACAGCTGAGACACCCCAATTGAAAACAAGAACAAGAAAGTGGTGACCGATATAATTAACAACTAAGTCCTACTTGTATTAGCAGTGCCCTGAATATATATTCTTATAACATCTTGGATATGTTGGATGAATGCTGTTTGAAGATCACTGCTCCATATACTTCATGGTCAGCATTTAGTTTAAGTATTTAGAATCAACACAATTTAATCTATTTGGAGCAGGGCAGCTAGTGAGAGTCAAGGGCGATGATACTTGTATTCGCAGTTAATTCACTACACCAAAAAGCCAGAATTGGTTCCATTAACGATTGGATTAATGCCACTATAATTTAACTGAGAGAGCATACAATTAATGCACTCAATAAATGAAATTAACTGCCCCTCTCCAATCTTCCAATAAAGAAATGAATACACCAGAATTCTTTGAGGAGAGCCTATCCTCATAAGAGATATATTCAACATGATCTGAATGATATTTAATGAATATTTGCCTCTCTTTTAGACGAATAATTCCTTTTGCAAATTGCTGGAGTAAAATAATCCGTAACCACTGTCACGGTCACCTTGAGGTGCTGGGACGCACGCCGCTCTGCCTTAACTTGCGTTGAGAGAGAGAGACGCAAGAGAGAGAGTAGAGAGAGAGAGAGAAGCGAGAGAGAGAGGGAGAGACGGAGAGAGAGAGTATAATCAACATCAGACCAAAAAAGCTAGCTAACTACGTAGGGCAGCACACGTTCTCTCTAATTACTGTCTCGATGACACTCTCTTAGCTCAGCCAGATAAGCTTCATCTCGATAGCTTGGCGATCGGTCGCCGATCTTCAGTATCGGCATCCTACCGGTACATTTCCCGTCGACCCACCATACCCGTCCAAGGCAGGAAACCACGTCTGTAGCATGGATAACGAATCCTAGAGCTCCAATCGAGACTCATCCTGAGATCCAGCACCGTCACCCGTTCCAACCGACCCACCACAACCACGAGGTCACTACCGGCTGCCACCTCTTTGAATCTGGTGAATGTGATAGCAGTCACCTCATCCAGGTGCCTGACACGCTCGCTTTTTGTGAGATAGAATTATTCAATAACAGCATGATAGCTGTCAATGTTGTGAGCGTGCAGTAGTTCATACCATGATCACTCATCCATTTGCAGCAATGCTATCGATTGGCCAATTTAGTCTCTAATTAGAATTATTTTTCAATAACAGCAAATGGCACATGTAGTTGACTTTAATGTGAGGTGCGAGATTTTTCTATGTAATGGTTTACAGTGTTACCCCCCTATTCCAAGATATTCATTGATTTCAAGAATGAACGTTATTGCAACATCAAACAACAGCTGCGACCGGGATACGATGACCAATCGGCATTAATAGAATGATTGTTTTCGAGATTCTCTTGTAAACAACAGCACATGGCCTCAATGACGATAGAAAACTTTAAATTAGTAAGATTATCATATTGAAATGTTTTAATCACCAATAATTTGGAGATAAAAGGAAAACGGAATATTTTAAGATTTTTAAGATCTATGCGCCAGCGTGTAATGTAAAAACACGATCCGGACTTCGGGTGTCCACGGTTCCAGTATGGTTTTACGCACCACGGAAAACTTGCCAGAAACTTTCGTTTTAAGTAAGATTCCAAATGCGGAAACATAGGGTGTCCATGGTCCATTGGTTTCAGCATTGCGGATTCTTTTTGCTGAAACCTTGAAGTTTCACAAGTTTTCCGTTGCGTAAACATATGGAACCTGTGGACACCCGAAGTCCGTGTGTTTTACGATTACACGCTGCAGTTCTTTCAATAAATCTTAAATATTCCGTTTTCCCTTAAAAAATTATTTATCAAAATATAATGATTTCCTTCCGTTAGAACGGGTCTAAGTTCCGCATTGCGGAATCTAGTCTGAACCACATAATAGTTGCCCGTGCGGAAACTTGATGGAACCATGGCGTACGCCAGATGTTTTGAATTACCACTCCCCATCAATGGGGTACGCGGTAAATCATCGATAATAACTCACGCACACTCACATTAAGGTCAATATAATGCTGTTATCTTGGAATATGCTATAACTCTTACACATTTGCCCTGAAAAAGTTAGATCCTAACGAGAACAATTTGTAGGTATCTTTATACCTGTCCACTCATTATTATCCCTTGCATCTAAGTTGCAATGCAGATGGGATATAGCATCGCTGCGTGCACGTATTGTGTGCTGTGTGTGTTGGACACCTTGTGAACAAGATAAAAGCAAGGGCATTCAACAGAGGATTGTCAAACCTTACCCCAAAATGGATGTCCTCCAGAGAATAAACATCGAGACTGACTTGGATACCTATAGGATCAAGATCAAAGGTTTAATGTCAATTGACTATTGCCTAAACTTTTGTGAAGGCAAGTATATGAAGACACGCACCATTCTTCAGAAGAATCATCAACCCTTTCCTCAAATGTTGTCGGCATGGGGGGGGGGGGCATAAACCCTAATGATTATTCCCCAGGTCAAGAGGTCAAGGTCCGATTGATGCTCATTCTGTGAATAAAGATAGAAGCCATCGAGCATCAGAGAATCTTCCACAATGTATGCACCATGGAGATGTGAAATGAACCCTTTTATTTTCAAGGTCAAGGTCACGCTATTGATGCATTTTATCTTGTGATATAAAAAGACAGCATTTCACCAGATGAATCAAGCAATCTCTCCACAATACTTTCCCATGGGGATGAGGATATGATACGCTATTTGATTTTCAAGTCAAGGTGAAAGATTCAGGTTATAATTAGCTACTGCTTTATTAGTTTTTGTATTGCGCCAGGGGATGCTATGCTTGAGGGATTGCCCATTGTTTTT
>CAJDSM010123840.1:0-14604 GCA_903981925.1 Ostrea lurida
AATAATAAATAATCCCAATCCTCAAAATTAAAAAAGAAGAGTCGACAAAAAATTCCTTGAGAACTACTTGACCGCCCCAAATATGCTTTTCCAAAATATGGCCCATAGAGGCTTTCAGAAGGACCATTAGAGTTTAAAAAGACATTCTGGTAAGATAAAAACAACAATCTTTTTTTAAGAAAAAGGAGTTGTGTGAGCAATGGCGATGCTAAAATGCGATTTTAGTTACAATATGTCATAAAAAGCTAACCAATTCAAGTTGTGTAACGCAACAAATATCTATTTAAAAATTACATGATGTAACTTTAGTAAGCATATAGTTTATGGAGTTTTCTGCAAGAATGCGATAAAATAGTATATTGTAAGGATAAAACTACGGTGCGACTTTATATATAAAATGTGCGAAGTAAACAAATGTATTAAACGTAAATCATAGTCACAAAAAACCACATACAACGAGTGAGGACAACCGGGACTTTTTCGACTAAAAGCGAAGGCAGAGCAGGGCCATGGAGGAGTAAGCATCCTCTGCTGGGACCGGTCACCACCCGCCGTGAGCCGTAGTTGAAACAAAGTAAAAACGTTACCCTTTTCGTTCAAATCTAGTAGGAAAATGACACGTCTAACAAAGGGTATTGAAACAAGTTAGTCAACACTATGCAGAGGCAGTGTGTTACATTTGGTACCTATAGAAAGAAGACTGACGACCCGGTAAGCTATTCATTTTCTGCACGAACTCTCACAATATAAGCTATTATTCTATAATAGTATGAAAAAGATGACATTATCGTCCGATGTGAGAGAAAATTCTATGGAAGAAAAAAATGAATACTTACGCCACCATCGCGGAAAAACAAACTGGGAACCTTTTTGTGTTTTAAAAAATATAGTTCTTAATATGTAAAACGGAAGATGAAAGATTGTTGTTTGAATTGATTTTTATCTTGTCAAAATTTTGAACATGAATCATTACCACCCCCCTTCCACCTCCTCCCACAAATATATCGCTAGGTGACTGCATGTATAAAATGGGACCTGACATGAAAAGTTGACACAATACCAATTATGATATTATCTTTATCATTTGCATTCAATTCACGGTGTAAAATTTAGCACGGAAACAATGACAGAGCTTACCATTATGTTCTAACCCATTTTTAGGCCACGACACTAACCCCTCACCTTTTGTGAGTCAAGTTTATTCTAATTTACCCTTTGTTTCCAATATTATTTCAGTATGTATATCTAAATCACATTTGTATTTTTCAGACATGTAATCTTTGATTTATCAGTAAGATGATACCTAATGAATTATTCTATATAATGATCATTTTTCACACACACTGCATTTGGCTACGGACTTTCCGTTAACCTGATTCAAGACTATGGCTCCACGGCGGCGTGTACCGGTCGACAGGGGGCTTACTCCTACCTGGGCGCCTGGTCCCAGCCTCTGGTGCCGTCCAGGGTGCAGTGTTTGCCCAACTCTTGTTTTTGGTATTATATGTTAGGATTTACGATTTGATCATGTTTGTTACTTTGCCTTTCATTTTCGTAAAATGCAAACTTTTATGAAATTCTATTACGGTATTGTTTTTTCTTTTTTCAAATTTCAACAACAGAGACATTTAGCATTTGCAATTCGTTGTAGTGTCAGGGGTCCGTGATTGCCCAAACTGCTTTTTATTGCTATTATCATTTAGGGACTTACGAGATTGTCACTGTTCGTTATCTTTGCCTTTACATTCTGCTTTTATCATTAATTTTCTTAAAAGTGGCATTTTGCTGCATATTGCACGCATCCTTTTGTTAAAAGTAAATTGCTCATGCGTGGAGTTGTTGTCAAAAGTATTTGATCAAGTATGTTCGTATGGGCTTCGACCTTATCAAAATGAAATTGACTATACTGCCATAGACATAGTTTTAATCAAGTTTATATTATTTTTGTAGAGTCCTCAAAGGATCATATATAAGGTTCTCTTCATTTTCCGTATATGTCAATGAGTATGGATAAAACAAAGATTTACATTTGTGTTTAGAGGTACAAGTTTTGTATCTGAAATTGCGTTAGTGATGCCTGACCCACTATCATCTTGCGGAGGCTATGAGGGGGGGGGGAGTAAACAATATTTTTCCTTACACTTTTTGTCTTGTAATTGTCTTTGCTAATTTACTTCTTTATTAATTCGTATCCGAATCAGTAGCTATCAGTGTGCATGCTTGTTAAATTGTAATAGTAACGGTTTTAACATATCATAAAAATGTACTTGTATTGCTTATTCAAGTGATTCTTAATATTTTCTGAGGTTATTTTAAAACTATTTATTTTCAAATTTAATTTTGATTACCATTGTATGGCATGATTGTTTTTGAATACAAAAAGGGCGAAGTTAACTTGTGACAAACGTAATCATAATCCAAAAAACATATACAAATCGAGTGTTAGGGCAACACGGAACCTCCGACAAAAGCGAAGGTTAGGATCAGGTGCCAATGGAGAGTAAGCATCCTCTGCTGACGGTCACACACGCCGTGTATCAATGTTCACAACAGAAGTAAGTTAGTTTAGTTTAAAAGCTAATATTTCAAACTAATTACGTGTATTTGGAAGCAAGTACCAGTGCATATTCAATGTAACGTTAAAATTAGTCTCTTTTTTTACGTCTGTGACACAACGTGTTGGCATTTTATTTTTTGTTGCAATTTTCTAATTTGCTAGAATGACAACATTTTGAATTAAAGGATAATACTTTTTTCTCAAATACATGCACATTTAAAGAAAAAAATTTAGTTGTTTTAAATTTGTGCTAATTAAATACCTGTATGGACGATTAGTTTTAAGATATTATTAAATTTTCAAGTTACGTATTACACTTACGCACGGCGTGACATTTAATATTGACTCTATGTAAAGGCAAAGATAACGAACAGTGATCAAACTCGATAGTCCTAAATAGAATACAAAAACAAGAGTTGGGCAATACACGGACACCTGGGCACACCAGAGGTGGGATATGGTGCCTAGGGAGTAAGCATCCCCTGTTGACCGGTCACACCCGCCGTGAGCCCATAGTCTTGAATCAGGGTCTAAATGGAACAGTTCCGTAGTCAATATCAGTGTGTGAACAACGGTTTAACTATGGCTATGAAATACATCAGACAAGCATTTTGAGCTCAATGATATGTCATATTGGTAAAGTAACTTGTTATAACGACCATAGATTTACGAAATGCTGCCTTTAAACGTGACTGTTAGAAACCCCTGCAATAACAACTTATCTGTAAGTAGCTTGCCTCGATTAAAAAACTGCTCATACGCAGAACAAGCTCTTTGCGTATCGAATAAGTTGAGAGACATATCACACCATATGCAAGTGATGATGGAATATTGCTACTAAATATTGGGAAGTTGACGATGGAGAAGCTGAATCGTCGCGTTTGTCATAAAGATGAATAGTTAGTTTTGCGCGTTAATGTCAATGTTCAATAAATATCCGAAGAACAAAGCAGACATGGAAGACTCTGTGGTGTCCTTTATTTCTAGTTTGTTGGGGATATACTGATTCGACATATGAATGAAAATCATTATTATGATTAGATAAACCTCCGTCAATATATCGAAATGTTGAATTAACGGCCACCGCTAGAGATTTCTTCTTTCATGTAGAAGCTTTTGAATGATTCTGCTTCATAAGAATATAAAAATAGGTCAGCTAATAGAGGAGCACAATGAGTGACCATTGGAATTCCCATAGACTGTGGAAGACCTGATTTACAAAAACTACAAAGATATTTGTCAATGAGCGAACTCCAGCATTGCTTTAATATCAACTTCAGAGTACTTGTGTGTAGAATCGGAGTGAGTTTAACAAAATAATTTTTTGAATTGGCTGATCACTAGAAAGAATATTTCCTTTTTCCATTTTGTTTAAAGAAAGCAATTGTCTATTTAATGTACAAAGCCTTGTCTTTAATTTATCGTACGGGATGGTCGTGTGTAAAGTGTTGAGAAGTCATATTTTTTGATGTTGTTTGATATTGTGAATGGTTCAGGGATTTCAAATTCATCAAAAGTCTTCTTTAGAGTTTTTTTAAATCACATTTTGATTTACACCAATTCTGGCATATGTAGTTTCACAATACTTCTGAAGTTGCTCCTTAACAGCTGTCAATATTTTTGTGAGGAGTAAAGACAGGGTTTGGTGGAACATTTATTAGATCCAGCAATATATCTTTGTTTGTAAAGGGGTTTTATGAAGTTTTGGAATCCAGTATAGGTACGGTAGTTCATATTCGTTCGTCCCCATTGACTGGGATATTAAATTGTGTTAAACTGAAGCATGATTTTGAAGAATTTCGCTCTTTTGAAAAGGGCAGTAATTAGCAAATGTGGAGTTAATACAAGTTCGTTATAAAATGCAGTTTGTAGTAAGTGAGCCTTACAGACAAAACAATATTGTTACAAGCTTTGTCGGCTTTGGGAACCAGAACATATTCCTCATGTAATATATATATATATATAGTTCATTGATCACTTCCGGTTTACGATTTAGATTTACGGTTTAAATTTACTATAGATTGTCTAAAAACCGACAAATTTTAATTGAATCAACTCGAATTTCCTTTCGCGATCAAATTCTGTAAATGATATTTAAATGGTGTAAATTACATGTATTACATTTTTAAATGACATTGATTCAATGAATATCGCAATTATCTGTGACGTTCTGAACGTCAAGTCATCACTGTGACACATAGGTATACATTGTAACGTTGACTATAAACTTTATGTCATGTTAAAATTCTGTTCCAGAAATCATTCACAAAAAACCTATTTCTTGAATCTTTTTTATTTAACACACACCCGTAACTTAATACAACCACACACCTTGTAGTAATACTATCAGACATTTTGAAAGAGTAGCTTAAAAAGATGTGGCACACAATCTCATTAACATAACCGCTATGGATAATCCACACGCCAAGCACGTATGACACAATATTTATCTTTTCTTAAGTTTGGTTATTTTCATTTCAAAACCATTTATCGAAATATTAATTCAAATGTTGGATACATAATTATAATTCATATACATGTACACGACCGGGGTGGCTTCCCAAAGTGAACAAAACAAACAAGTTTATATACGCATATTCACTTTATATACACAACACAGATACTGCATGTTCAATATTCATCTTTTTGGCTCGGCTATTCGTTCGTTACATTCAATGCATACTGTTAGGTTTGTCCACGTAGAACACACTCCAATTCATACAATCGTCAACAACGGGACCTACAAACACAATAAATATACAAATACAAGGTATGACTCACATAGTCCGCCATATTTTATTACGGAGAACTAATGGCAGCGCTGCTTTACTTTAACTTGTACTAAATGCTTACTAAACAAATTACATTAATGATATTTTTATTACACCATTTTAGTTACTCTAGATTTAACTGCATTGACATAACTAACACAATACAAGAGACAAACGAATACACTCTACTCATATTTCCTAAAATAATACACTATACACAAGCGAAACAAATTCACTATATACAAAGGAAATCATTTACCATATACTGAGTCAACAGTTATCCCAAGACCGTAAAATTAAGAAAAGAAATTATAAAGTAAAATGTTTTACTCATCTCAGAAGTCGTGTCTGTACTTTTAAAACTTTAGAGAATTATAAAGCTCGTGCTGGTTTGTAATATAAAATGGCGAAGTAACAAAGTATCAAACGTAATCATAGTAAAAAAAAAAAAACACAAAAATCGAGTGTAGGGCAACACGGACCTTCGACGAAAGCGAAGACCAGGATCAGGTGCCATGGAGGAGTAAGCACAATTCGAGTACAATTCGAAAAGAGTGAAACCCTAAACTCAGGTAGATAAATACAGGTATCGAGGGGTACCTTTAAGGGTGTACGACTAGGAAGGTCTTATAGAGGGTAACTGAAGCATACTACATGTATATACAAACATGTAACACTGTAAACAACTGTATCAACAACGTCTATCGTGGACCAGGCCTAATATCAGGCTGATCTACACCCCATTCCTGAATTCTGAACCAGCTCCTACAGTATACGCATTGGATGACATCACAACTTTAATGATCTATATTATATACATCACAATCAAAACCATTCATTTATTGATACTGAATCAACTTGCAGTTACTCCGTTACTAGCACATACTTAACGAGATAAAAAAATAACTGATATGCTCGTAATTATTCAATTGTATGTCTATTTAAAAGCAATGACCTCCTCGATATCCACTGTTAATTACACATATTTGTTAAATAGTTCTTCTGACTTTCAACAGTCACGATTAAAGGCAGCAGTTCGTAAATTCTATGATCGTTTTAACAATATACCTTACCAATATGACCTACCATTGACAGTAAAGGCAAATATAACGAACAGTAATCAATCTCGTAAGTCCTAAATAGAATATAAAAACAAGAGTTGGGCAAACACGGACCCCTGGACATACCAGAGGTGGGATAAGGTGCCTAGGGGAGTAAACATCCCCTGTTGACCGGTCACCCCCGCCGTGAGCCCATTGTCTTGATCAGGTACACAGAATAATCCGTAGTCAAATCAGTGTGTAAAAACACCTTAACAATGGCTATGAAACACATCCGAGAGTATTTACCTCAATGGTAGGTCATATTGGTAAAGTAAATTACTATAACGACCATGAAAATTACGAAATGCTGCCTTTAAACGTGACTGTTGAAAACCCTGCAATGACAATTTGTCTGTACGTAGCTTGCGTCGATTCACAAACTGCTCATACGCAGAACAATCTCCAGCGTATCGAAAAAGTTGAGAGACATACACACCATATGCAGATGATAATGGGATATTGCTACATAAATATGGAAAGTTGACGATGGAGAAGCTGAAATCGTCCCGTTTGTCATAAAGTTAAGTCGTTAGTTTGCCGCTAATGTCAATGTTCAATGAAATATCCAATTACGAAGCAAACATGGAAGGCTCTTTGGTATCCTTTATTTCTAGTTCGTTGGGATATAACTTGGCGATGTAAACAATGTGTCAAACGTAATCATAGTCCTAAAAACATATAGAGATATTTGAAATTTTAAAAAAGGACACATCAAATTTTAGTTTTTTAAGCAAACCTACATAGATCTGTGTATGCCTAAAATGATTCTAAATATGTTTTGAAGAAAACATTTTTCGTAGTTTTCAAGTTTGAAAGCGATGGAATTCAAATCTTGCGGTACGAATATTTTTTGCAGTATTTCACGTGTCATCATGTGTGGAGTCATGTGTTGCGTTTGAACAAGCTTCTATAGCAATAATTGTACGGTATCCCGATCCAATATTGCATGTTATGTTTGTTTAATTAGCATTATCAATAAATATCGGTAGTTTTAGCACCATATCTTGTTTTCTCATATGGTGTAGGAAGTGAAAAATAAAAACGCAATGGGTCGCAAATCATTCCAAGCGCCATCAGCACTATCATTAATCGGAAACCTCATCGAGAATTGGAGGAGTTGGGAACAAAAACTAGATTGGTATCTAGCAGGAACAGGATCTACTGACAAAAACGGCCACATCAAAGTCGCCATTTTGCTCAATTGTATAGGAGACGACGGTGAGGAAATATAAAATAAGAAATTCAAGCAAGTGTGCAAGGAATTCACCTAATACTGCAATCCGCGTAAATAAAGACATTTAAAACATACAATTTCTGGGAAACAAATCAAAAAGAGGGGGAAACATTAATCAGTTTCTAATAGACCTCAAAACCAGAGCCATGAACTTTGAGTTTGGGGAACAAATAGACAAAATGATAAAAGACAGAATAAGGGAATCGAGACTTAAATAAAGGTTACTTCGAGACGCGGCGGACCCGACGTTTGAACGAGTTAGTGAACTTTGCAGAGCAGACGGAGCAAGTTTAAAGCAAATAAAAGAAATCGAGAATCCTACAATAAATACATCCGCCAATGCATGAAGATAAACACAAAGTCAGAAACCAAAACAATCAGTCAATGGTATGGTAGCTCAGAAGGGAAACAAGAAAAAAACACGGCACTGCAAATTTTGCATGGTCAACAATTCTGCCCAGCCAATGGTAAAACATGTCTTAAACTGTGGTCGTAAAAACCAGTTTGCCAAAGTGCACAAAAAAGCTAAACACAGTCAAGAGCGCATCCACATGGTAGAACAAAACATTGACAATGAAAGCGACAATTTGTTTATTGGAGAAATGCAAATTGGATCATTAGAATCAGCGTGGTTCAAGGAACTTAAAATAATGGAATGAATTCTGACATTCAAACTTGATGCAGAAGCGGAAACAAATGTACTACCATTACAAGTATATGAGACAGCAAAAACCGAAGTTCGTAAAATTTACACTCTTCTAACAACATATGAAAACCACAAACATCAACCTAAAGGCAGTGACATTGAACTGTGCAGGACAAAAGATTGAGTTATCTGTAGTTGACGTGAAATCTTCACCAATACATGCACTAAAAGCAGGTGGAGAGCTACAACTAATCAAACACATCCACTCTCATATTGCAGGAAAAACTCACTAAAGAAGATTTCCTTTCAAAGCAAAATGAAGAATAAAACTAGACAAAACAGTGTCACCTGTTATACACCCATCAAGGAAAGTTCCATATGTAGTACAACCTGTCCTTAAAATGACTTTAGAGAATTTCAAGGATAGCGACAGTAGATCAACCAACAGAGTGGGTGAAGAGTCTTGTTATGCCAGAAAATTGACTGATTTGTTCCATACCCTTTGTTAGACTGTCATTTCGTACTAGATTTGTAGATCCCGTTTACTTTGTTTCGACTACGGGCTCATAGCGCGTGTGACCGGTCAGCAGAGGATGCTTACTCCTTTCTATTACCTGATCATGCCTTCGCTTTTTCCGAAGGTACGTGTTGCCCTACACACTCAACTTTGTATATATGTTTTTTGGGACTATGATTACGTTTAACACATTTTTTACTTCGCAAATTTATATGAGAAAAATGGATTCTGGCAGGTCAAATTAGATGAAGAATTATCCCATCTTACTTGTGTACTTTCGACACCCCATTTTTGCAGACATCGATTATGTATCCATTTCATGTAATGATTGATTTGTGTTGTTTGTGATTTGTTTACAGCAACAAACAAATCAAATGAATGAATCTTCAATAAACTTTAAGTGCAGAAGGGTCATGTTTAAAACAAGGTAGCTCAATAACCAACATGCCAAGGCCAGTTTTTGGCGGATACATGGAAATATTGATTCAACTATAGATTCTGCAGAGTACCTTTTGGAATAGGTTCTGCTAGCAAAGTATTTCAAAAGAAGAATAAACAAATGTTTGGAGATATACCAAGCCCACTAGTATTGATACATGGAATCGCAGACGACATGATAATTGCGGCTGTGATACATGGCGAACATGACAGGACACTGGCCAAAGTAATGCAAAGAGACTGAGAAAACGTCAAATTCAGTAAGGACAAGTTCAAACTTCAAGTAAAAGAAGTTACTTACATTAAACACTTCACGTCCGAAGGGCTGAAACCTGATAAAGAAAAAGTGAAATCCATTGAGGAAATTCCAGAAGCGCAATGCAGATCTACAGATAATTCTTTGGCTCATTACCTGTCGAAAAACATTCTTAACATCCCAGAATTATCTGCACCCCTTCGCTTATTACTAAACAAGAAAACACATGGCAGTGAAATGATGAACGTAAGAAAATTTTGACAAGTGAACCAGCTCTGAATTTTACGATCCAGGAAAACTTAGAGAGATTAAAGCGGACCTATAAGACATGGACTAGGTGCATGTTTACTAAAAGAAGGGAGCACCATAGTAACTATGCGGAAATTGAAAACAGCCTTTAGCCATAGTCTTTCCTTGCAGTAGATTTCAGCAGTATATTTACGAAAAAGACGTGAAAGTACAGTGTAACTTGGCGAAATAAACAATGTGTTAAACGTAATCATAGTCACAAAAAATATCTAAAAAATCGAGTGTAGGGCAACACGGACCTCCGACAAAAGCGAAGGCAGGTTCAGGTGCCATGGAGGAGTAAGCATCCTCTGTTGACATGTCTGACCCGCCGTCTGATAACAAAAACGTGGAGATATTCATCAGAAAACCACTTTTCAAAACCTCCCTAAGGTTACAAAGAATGCTAAGGCAAGTTACAGAACTATGAAATTAGATTTGGTCGAGGCCTCTGCTGGTGGACTGTTAGTCCCCGAGGGTCTCTTCAGCCCAGTTGCTATGTACTATGTTACTAGCTTGAAATACGGATATGTATTTAATTGCAGTGGTAAAATTAGAAATTCATATCAAAATTAAGGATTATCTCCCTCAGGCATAGCTCTGATCCTTCGAAGTTTTTGACACTAATCTTTTGGCACTACATTGATCACTTTTATAAAGTTTTACTTTCATGTTTCGGCTTTCCAACATTTCGGTTTGAGCATCACTGAAGAGACATGATTTGTCGAAATGCGCATCTGGTGCATAAGAATTGGTACCGTATATGATTTACATTTGTGTTCACACCAGGAAAAGAAATGCACATCGATAATACACTTTCAAAATAAGTTCTAAACGAAACGGGATCCGAGATGAAACTAGAGAAACAAATAGAGATGATGGTACATGAACACAGCTCGACCTTAGTGGAAAGTCCGTGACTATTAGAACAACTCAAGAAAGCAACGGAAAACGATTGGGAAATGCAGGAATTGAACTACTTCCATAACTTCCTGAATATTCAACGCCTCAATGAAATAAGTGAACAGATTTCTATATGATACGGAAAGTTTGACATTATATGACTCAAAGCTAGTGTTACCAAAGGAACGCCGCAAAAACATGCGTGATATTATTCATGAAAGTCATCTAAGAAATGCAATGCAAGAGCAAATGAATCGAGGAATTGGAAGTGACATAGAAAATTGTGTAGCCAGATGCCAACTCTGCAACAAGTTCAAAAACAACCACCAAAGTTACCGCTCAAACCACGTGAGGTTCCAAAGAGTTAGGCATGCACATATTTCAATACGATTGAACTATAGGGCTCAATGTGGGAGTGATCGGTCGACATGGAATGCTCACTCGTCATTAGTATAAGCACCTCATCCCACCTTTGGTGTGTTCAGCGGTCCATGTATACCCAACTATTAATTGTGTATACCTTACAGAGTTTCGAGATTGCTCACCGTTCGTCATTTTCAGTTTTGTGATTCTGGGACATAGCACAGTAAATACTAGAACCAATACACAAAGCGGAAGGAACGAGCTCAAATGCCATTATCTAAAAACAAAACTCCAGACGAACTGTCAGATAGATCCTAATTTGTTTGAGCCCACCCCCCTCCAACAACAAAATCTCTACTGTGACCGTATCAAAGTCCCATCCACAAGATGAACTTGCATGCATTCTTGATTATTCCAAAGCTTCAATGAAACAAGTGAACATTTCTATACTTTTACTCCAAGTCTGCCTCACTTTGTTTCAGTTTAAATATTTTTAAGGCGTGCTCCTCTGCAAACTCGAAGTCCTAACGACGTCATTGAGAACTAATTGGCTTAGGATGCATCCTATGGGTCTACATTGGTGGTATTTCAGCTCAATCTTATCTGGTGATCCTTTGTTAATGAAGACTACATACAGGAAATGAAAGATTCTATTACTTACATGTAACGTTGATAGTCTTTGGACTTTTTAAAAACTTTCGACTTTGTATACCGGTATGTTTTTGGGATTATTATTACGTTTAACACATTGTAACTTCGCCAATTTATATGTATTGTCCATAAAACTACACCTCATTGATTTGCTGTAGTTTAGGATAATTAATCTGTAGTTTAATATGGAGAGCCATGCTAACTCCATTGTTTGATGATAACTTAGATATATAGATTTATATAGACTAAGGGCTCACGGCGGGTGTGACCGGTCAGTAGAGGATGCTTACTCCTCCATGGCACCTGCTCCTAGCTTCGCTTTTGTCGGAGGTCCGTGTTGCCCTACACTAGATTTTGTATGTTTTTTGGATTATGATTACGTTTGACACAATGTTAACTTCGCCTTTTTGTATATATAGAATGGCGTAAAAAACAATCATAGTCCCAAAAACAAAATCGAAACAAAGTAAGCGGGGTTACCCGTCGTCAAATCTAGTACGAAAATGATTTATATTTGAATATGTAAAGGCAAATGTAAAGGCAAAGATAACGAACAGTGATCAATCTTGCAAGTCCAAAATAGAATTCAAAAACAAGAATTGGGCAAACATGGACCCCTGCGCACATCAAAGGTGGGATTAGGTGCCTAGGTGGAGTAAGCATCCCCTGTTGACCGGCCACACCCCATAGCCCATAGTCTTGGTCAGGTAAACGAAACAATCCGTAGTCAAATCACTCTGTAAAAAACAGCTTCACAATGGCTATAAAACATATCAGACTGTATTTGATTCAATGCTAGGTCATATTGGTAAACTAAATTGTTATAACGACGATATAATTTACGAAATGCTGCTTTTAAACGTGACTGTTGAAACCCCTGCAACAACAACTTCTCTGTAAATAGCCTGCCTCGATTCAAAAACTGATCATACGCAGAGCAAGCTCATGCGTATCGAATATTGCTACATTAATATGGGAAGTTGATGATGGAGAAGCTGAAATCGTTCGGTTTGTCATAAAGTTGAAATATAACAAACTGTGATCAATTTCTTAAGTACCAAATACAATACAAAAACAAGAGTTGGGCAAACACGGACCCCTGGACACACCAGAGGTTGGATCAGGTGTCTAGAAGGAGTAAGCATCCCCTGTTAACCAATTCATATGATGTGTAGAACAGTTTTATTAACGTTCTGTACAAAATATCTTCATTGTATTCATTTTGTGTGCATTAATTAACTTGTTGATACATGTAACATTTATCATTCTGATTTAAAGATGCGTACTAAAATGTATTTATTCCTTTCTGCAAATATATAAGAATTTAAACAACTGAGTTACTAGTAATACGTTCTACATATCAAATGACGACAATTAATCAGCGCATTGAATTCCATTGTCGAACGCAATTATTGGATTATTGCTCTCTTCCATTGTATTGAAGTGCGCATCAATTCAATAAATTGAGCTATTATTCTCTTCAACTAAATTGAGACGGACACTAATTCAATTAATGTGTGCGATAGTTGAATTATGGTTCTTTGCAATTGAATTCATGAGATCATTAAATCAATCCATGCGCGCAATAATTATTTTAGAAAGAACAATAACCGAATTGGAAATAACTTCAATTTAACATTTCGGGTACTCTTTGTTTTGAATTGTTAGTAGCCTCAGAGTAATTCTCGAGCGCATTATATTCTTAGGCAAGGTCATCGTAAACAATTATAAATATATATTCAAAGAAATATTTAAAGATATCATCAAATCATACCGAACAACAAATAAAGATAGCAAGCAGTAAGTCCACCACATTTATATATGTGAGAGTCAATGAAATTGATGTGGACATTACTTGAATAGAAGCGCTCATCAAATAGTTTTTTGATCGCATTAATAATTAATTGATATGCACATTAATTCAATTATCATTCAAATATTTGAATTGATTAGATCATTCAATTGATGAGAACAATAATTGATTCGATGTGAACATTATTAGTTATATGGATTCTTTGCAGGGTATATGGACTCATATTCCCTGTCAAAGTGTATATTCTCCTGAGCAGTGAGGCGAGGGAGAATATTTAATTTTTTTGATAATGAAAATGAGTCCATGTACCCTGCCAAGAATCCATATAACAAATATGAACAAATGTGAACTACTGCAGAGCGGTCAATGAAAAACAAAACCCAAACAATCAAAGAGAGGGAAGGGGAAGAGATATGGGGGAAAAGGGAACTTTGAGTGATGAAAATCTTAAATGTATCCAGTATTTCAACCAATAACATTAAAAGAGGAACAATTGTATTTATTTATTAAATTGCAACGTTGCAAAGATGATAACAACCTCTTTCATTTCTGCTAAGGATATTTTCTTAAAAAGACAGTCGGTATCACAGGAAGATAGCACAATGCTGCAGTTGGTCATGCAGCCCTGAGCGTTCCCATACGTCACTGCGCTGGTTGCATGGGAAACACCATTTGCGATTCGCCGAATTGCAGCCAAAGTGCAGGAGATCCAATTTCCGTTTGTCACACCCAAAAAAAATGATGCAGATAAGGATCAAAATTCTAGATTGCATTGTGTCGCCTTCAAAATCTGAAACATCAAAATAAATTGTTGTACATGTAAGGGTTATTTCACATCTTCACGAGGGTGCGCTTTGCGCGCCCGAGGCAAGTGTGAAATAACCCACTTGTCGCACGATATATTGTTCTTTGATTGAAAAAGATGACCACTGATTGAGAGTAATCAACTGGCAGAGGTATTGCTGTTCCTGAAAACTGTTCAATGTCTATTACACGTATTTGTGACATAGTCATCATGGCTGAGAGAGGTTTGAATTTATGAACTTTTCTGAAATTGAAGCATA
>CAJDSM010123881.1:312-10464 GCA_903981925.1 Ostrea lurida
ACTTATTTCGACTAAGGGCTCATCGCGTGTGTGACTGGTCAATAGAGGATGCTTACTCATCCATGGCACCTGATCCTGCCTTTTCGTTTTTGTTGGAGGTCCGTGTTGCCCTACACTCGTTTTTGTATGATTTTGGATTATGATTACGTTTTAAACACGATGTTAACTTCGCGTATTTGTATATATGGAATTTTGATAACGCAAGAAATATAATATGTCGTTATCATTTTCTTAGTTTTTGTTTTATCTCACTGAAGATACCAAAAACTTCTCTTTTTCCATAAATGTATCACATCACAAAATAAATGGAATTTTAAGTGCTTAATACAAAAAGGCGAAGTTAACATTGTGTCAAATGTAATCATAATCCAAAAAAACATATACAAAATTGAGTGTAGGGCAACACGGACCTCCGACAAAAGCGAAGGTAGGATCAGGTGCCATGGAGGAGTAAGCATCCTCTGCTGACCGGTCACACCCGCCGTGAGCCCTTAGTCGAAATAAAGTAAACGGGATTACCCGTCGTCAAATCTAGTAGGAAAATGACAGTCTAACAAAGGGTATGAAACAAATCAGTCAACATATGACTTAGTGCATGGATTGGGATAATATTTCACAGAATTGCTCTTCTAGACCCAAGAAAGTGTCATCACCTTGGACCAAGTTATATTAAATTATTTTTCGCATCAAATTGAGACCTCTGGTAAGATATCGACTTACTGGGCTTTGATATTGGGGATGGACGGACCACCCATCAGCAGTGATATTTACCTAGGAATGTGACGAAATACATGGAGAAGATTGGCCTTTATCGCTCACGTATAGGCAAATGTACATACTCATGTACTTATTTTAACTTTCATGAGGGTAAGGGGTATAATGTTAACTTATATCTTTCATCATGTATATAAAATCGGCATATTGTATCCCTTTAAAAATTATGGGAAGATTATGAATCTACACAATGATTGCACATGTGAGGCTATCTGGTGCCGCTTGCAGGGCAGCGACCATGAGTTATCTCATCATAGGTGTATAACATTTATTCCTCGTGCCATATAATGTACATTATTCATCGTACACATCATCAAAGATATCGAAGATTAACATATTTTGGTATGCATGATGCAATAAGTCTCCTCGACTTGCAGATTGGACTCTGGACACCACTTGCTTTCATCCCTGAATAGTGATTACAACAATGGCAAATCCAAATAAACCACGTAAATATTCAAATTAAAGCCACTGCAGCTGTTTGAATTATATTAGACCCCTGTTTCCTAAAAAAAGAAAATCCCCTACGTACCTACCTGCCTTGGCAGTAGGAGACAGACATATTTTTTTTTGGCCTAATGTTGTTTTCTCAGGACAGGAATACAAGGGCTACCTTGTAATACTAGCACAACTATTAACCTTAAGGTTATTTACTGGCCTTAGGAAGGACCCACTTAATAATTCATTATATAGAATGTCAAAATAATTCGAGAATCTTCTTTCACTTTTTGTTTTCAAGAATTTTAATGGATAGACTTTTTATCTGCTCTGGCAATCTGCAGATGTCATAGAAAAAAGTTATGGCCACTAAACATGGTTCATGTTTTTGTCCCATCCATGTAAAAATAACCAAGTCTGTATGAAAGTAGTTTAAACACCATATGTAATTATTAAAATCATAAAGTTGGAGACTATTCATCTTCTATCTTTGTCTAACATCTCATTTTGACAATTCTTTACTGTCAAAAAGTGTCCCGGTGCATTATCCAATTCTCCTATACGATAACAAAAGAGTATGAAAATACCCAGAATATTCATAAGTTACAGCCATAAATATTATAGTATAAATTAAATCAAACATCAATGAAGACAGTCATAAAAACAATCGTATAAGAAAAAAATCTTTTGGATTTTAGCATTTGAATAGGGATTATATTTGTTCAAATTGATACACCAAATCAATAGATTAGCAGTTTTCTGAAATGGTTGCAGAAGGGTGGTAATTTTAAAGATTTTCTGTAATTATGTAGTTATGTTGTTAAGCCTTTAATAATGAACAGAGCCCACGGCGCCTTAACGGTCACCTGATTATTCAGAGATCACCCCCTACATGGATGAGGCTTAAAATTTCAGTTTAGTTACCTTCCTTGGTCATTATAGACTGTATACCTACCTAGTTTGTTCTGATCTATGTTTAGCGAACATAGAGGAACAATATCTTTGAAAGAAACTAGATTTCACCTTCATCGACTTATATGGCCATGCCCTGGCACAAGCCATCCCTGCGTCAAGGCGTTAAGAAATAAAATTGGTAGACCCTTCTTGTCATATTACATACATACCGGTACTTAGTTGTCTGGTATATGCCTCATGAGTAGAGAAAACATACTTTTAATATAAAATAACATCAATTTTTACAATTAACCCAAAAAATGTCCCCTTGGAATGGGCGGGGGGGGGGGTCATAAATTTGCAATGATATGTCTCCCTACTTACCAGATATTATTAAAGTTTTTGAGAAGATGTTTAAAGCCACGACGGACTACGATGTATGCTAACCATTAGCAATAGGACTCACCTAAAAATCTAAGCTTTGATTTTGGCTTGAATACACCAAACTCCTCCAAACAACGACTTATCAGCTCTCTCATTCCCTGAGGAAAAAAAGGGAAGCATGACATTTAAATTAATTTATAAATTTAAATTAACTCTTCTACTCCCATATAATTGCAAATGTAGCATACCTTTTCCGCAAATGTTTCAAATATTTCCTCGTATCCCATTTCTGTTCATTCTCATCTCCAGCTGATGGCGGGGAGACCTTTCACCTTGTATCTTATCAAGATGTCTCCAATATGAGGTTGATAATATTGTGAAAAAGAATTATGTAGTTAAATCATTATTCTAATATTTTAAACTCTAAATTGGGAGTTTCTATCTCTGGTATGCATATAACAATCATATCGGTACCAATTTTGATAAACTCTAAAACTGTAAAACTCAGTGAATAGAAAATGAATTTATAACCTCATCCTGAACACCCAACAGTCTAGTTCCTTATCTTCATAAACTCCGTACTGCGATCCTGGGATATGAATATTTTGAGAGATAGTCTTAGCATAATCTTACCAAACTACAAATCAATTTTTAATTTTTTTAAATTAGCAGAAAAATAGACATTCCTAAAACATTACTAAATCATGTACAATGTAATGAGTATATAATACAAAAAAATATGTGCCATCTCCTTAAAAAAAAACAAGAGGCCCATAGGCCACATCACTCACCTAAGAAACAGTGCCTCTCAATAAACACATTTTTCAAAAAGCCATAACATTGATGCTAGTAAAATAGAAAGAAATCATTAACTCTACTTTTTAGCTCACCTGAACCCGAAGGTTCCGTGAGCTTTCTGATCACCTTTGTCCGTCGTCTTGTCCCGTCTGTCCTTGTCTGTCTGGTATGTCGTCTGTACAGGGAGAGAGATAAGAAGAGAGGAGATTAGAGATATAGGGAGAAAATAGTACAGAGAGAGAGACGAGAGTACAGAGGAGAGAGATCACTAGCCTAGTGTACTGTAGTTCTGGACAAGCCTATCACTTAGCCTGGCGTATTGGCAGCCCCCCCCCCCCCCCCCCCCCCCCGCCCCGTAATTCCTGTCCTCAGAAAAACTAGAGCACTAAGCCTAGCGTACTGTAGAAGCGTGATAAGACCAATCGGCATGGTCCAATCACTAGCCTAGCGTATTAAAGTCCTCCTGTATGGCGTGTCATTATGACAAAGAACAATATATTTCCAGCTAGCTAGCTACACAGCTTTCTCATTAGCAGTGAACGTGCTTGTTCTTATTACCATATCATAGCCAAGCGTTACTGATATTCCCACGCACTTAGAACTTAGTAATCTTAAAATTGATTATTTAATTTTTTTGTTTATTTTTTATTTTATTTTTTCCAATATGTCATGTCCATGTAATATCTCTAAAGTTGATTTTTAAATGCTTGTATTATATTTTATTCAATTTTTGTTGTTAATTGTCGTACCTTGTATACTTATCGGATATTACCGAGAGGGTACAAATTGCTTTATATTAAATAACACATCTTGGCTTGGCGAAACCTTAAAGAGTTCCTTTCTACATATCTGTGTTTAAGGATTACAAGCTGCCATTTTTCTACATCACAATACATAAATCTCTGCATATTTTTGTAAGTCATACTAAGTATTACTTTGTTGAAAAATTAAAAAATCGTATTCGATCGGTTTCAAAGATTCAATAAATTGTCTGATTTATTTTATGCTCATGTTGAAAGTAGCGCCCGCCCTTTTTTTGTACCACTGTTGACACACGCGATCTCATTTTAGAACGTAAACAAATCAACATAGCATCGAGCGATGTTTATTACTATGCACTACATAACAAATTTTAGAATGAGATGTCATCTTATTTACTTGAATTACATCGTATTGAAGTCATTCTATCGCGCCAGGTCGTTTAGTAACGATAGATAATGGCCAATTCTAGTTTATTTTCAATTGTACACAAACTCGCACCTTACCTATAATTTCTTTTGCGCACAGCGCAGAGAGGTTTGTAGGATTTACCCTTTCAGACATATTACGATTAAAAGCCACGAGCCGGCAAATTAATTAGAGCTCATTATCACGTTTAATTAGATGGTTTCATTTTTATAAAGAATTGCTTGCAAAGGTTTATTTTATTTGGTTTGAGCACAGGTAAAAACTTAACACCTGCAAAAAAAATAAATATCTTGCAGCCTGTATTATCTTTAATATATCGTAACCCCAATTCACCCCAGCCGATTAATATTTCATTTGATCATTTGATCCACAAGTCGATCAATTGTAAAATTCTTCGTACAACTTATTTCGTTAATAACATTCCGGTAATGAAAGTATTGCACCGAATTTCTATTTTAACGTTAGAATGTTTCATTAAAATTCATTTTAAAACTACCCTAGACCGTTGAAGTATTTAGACACAACCGTGTTTTAACACCCCCTTTGGATGCCCCTTCATACATCCACATCTGTCAAGGTGATCTGCCAAAAGTCATTAGTTGGAGACTTTTAGCTGCTACACAGACATGAACATGGATGCAATAAAAGTTTGTGCAAGACGCACACCAAGGATGATCCTGTGTCACAGCGTAGGGGGTGGTTTGCTAATCCCGTATCAGAAGGAGGAGAAAGAGCGCAAAAGTGGGTTAAATAATTTACCTGTTTGTTGATACATGTATCATTTATTGAATTCCTTATTCAACAAAAGCGAAAATGTTCCTATTGATTAGAGATTTCAATTTTTATTCGGCACAAAAAAATCACCCAGTGTAATGTAACACATTCGCCTGCATTATTTCAAAGGAATATGTGCTGCTAATCTCAGTCAGGGAATGACATATATACAAAATTTTATATTTTCGATTGCGACCGCTAGAAATAAAATTCTTATTTCTGCATTTCTTGAACGTTACAGTTGAAAGAACCTTGTTGGCGAATTATCACTATACATAATTATAATTGAGTGACTTCGCTTGTTGATCAAGCATCTATTATGCTGTCTAACATGTCTAACAGCGAGGTCACAGCATAATAGGGCACAATGATACGACCACTCACAAAACAACTTTATGACAGGATTGAATTATGATAATAATTACATTATATTAAATGCTAGTTAAATACCATTTTGAACTTTGACGATTATTAATCTGCGTATAGTTACTATGGCAATCGTTTAAAGCGGAACACTGCAATGAACACATGACCTACTTTTGATTACAACACTCCGAAGGCATTTATGTTCTATAGAGAAGAGTTCTCTTGAGAGAGAGAGAGAGAGAGAGAGAGGAAGGGAGAGACGAGAGAGAGAGAGAGGAGAGGAGGAGAGAGAGAAGAGAAGAGAGAGAGCGGTGTATGTCGTGTTGTGCAAATATAACGAACAGTGTGTGAAGCATTGTGAATTTTTTTACAGGAAGGTATTACCCCCAAATACACATGTTCACCGACCAGATGGTAAGAGAGCCGTATGCCCACTAGTTCAACTCCCTTTGCTATTAAATTAGAAACTTATCTACGGATATGCAAAATTCCTTTCTTGGAAATATATGTATGTGATACGACGAAAACCCATTGTCGCTTTAAAAAAATTATTTCTGTAATTAAAAGTAATCTATATAAACACACAATTCATTTCAAATCTTAATTCAAAATCATTTAATGATAACATGTAAAAATGTAACGCAATTTGTTAACTAGATAATTCCAATATCATATTTCAATCGTTTTGATTGGATAAAATTAATTGAAACGAGATTTACACACTTAATAAATCCGAAAACATTACGTAACATACGCCGCAAGAAAATAATTTAAAACGCACGGAACTATTCAAATTCGTTAAAATTGTTCATACAAGGAACAAATTGGACATTGAACATTAAAAATTCTTTTGAAAAAAAAATAATCGATGTATTTAAACTCTGGAAAACTTTACTCACAAAACTTAACATAATTGTTTCCGCATTTTTATCCAGGTTTGAGTAAATATCCAGATTTTACAAATCGATACAATTTCTCAAAAAAAAAGGTAATTGCTATAATGATTTAATGGGTTTCTGAACTTTTTGTAAGAAGAGCACGACAGTGCTCACCAATTCCCAAGTTCTAAAGGGAAAACTTACGTGATAGAGTATAACGGAGAGAGATTGCGGAGTTCAAGTTCTGTAATCCAGTACGTCAACAATAACATTTAATGTTGACCTGGACAAAGGCTCTTAGACGAGGACAGACGGCAGCGGCGCTAGCTATACAGAGAGATGGTGGGAATGAACATTTATATTGGGAGTACTTACAAGAATGTGATGAACATTTATATTGGTGAGTTACTATACATGAGAAGGGTGCGCATGAACATTATATTGGGTGAGTACTATACAGGAGACATGGTGGATGAACATTTTATTTGGTGATACTATACAGAGAATGGTGGACTTGAACATTTATATGGATTGAGTACTGTACAGAGAATGTGGATGAACATTTATATTTTGGTTGTGAGTACTTATACAGAGAAATTGGTGGTTGAACATTTATATTGTAGTACTATATAAAGAGAAGTGGTGCGATGGGACATTTATTGTGATGATACTTGTACAGAGAATGGAATTAATATTATATGGTTGTTCACTGTCTATGCTGGTTCCCCAGGGGATGGGAGGGGTAGAGAAGGTTTCATTTTTAAAAAAATATCTATCTATGATCTTATTCAGTTATGGCTTGAGATTGGTAAATATTACAGGACCGGAGCAATACAGCAATGATATATGATCTAAAGATGAAATCCGATGTATAACAAAAAATTTGAATTTCCTTGATTTTGCTTCTATGGCCACAGAGAATGATCAGGGAACAAAGCTACGCCCCAGGGGAGTGGCCGACATTACACAGAGGAGGAAGTTCATCACGTGATGTTATGAGGATCTTAAGGCTTGTCAATTTTATAGGTTAGTCATGAAAGTAGAGAACCTTCCTAAGGCTGTGGAATCGTCATTTCACGGTGGGGAAAGCAATGTTTCTGATTTTTCTGAACTTTTTTACTTATGAATGGTGCATGCAATAATGAGATAAAATACTTTGGAATATCAGAAGTTGTACATATGTTACTATAAATGGGCTAGTTATTCCACGAACTACGTTTTCCCATGAACCGTTAAGGTTTGGCTACCCACGAACATGGTGACCCCCACAGAAATAAAAATGATTCCACATATACCGAGGTACACACAAGTACTCTGAAGTTATATCAAAGCAATTTTTGGATTTCCTAATTATAATAATTATGTTCTCTGTATATTTGGAACGATCAGGTCTTCCGACCAGTCTGTTGGAATCCCATGGGGCACATTTATTGTGCTATTTGTAAGCTGACCTGTTTTTATATTTTTTATGAGGCACAATTCATCTAAAAGCTTCTTATGAAAAGAAGAAATCTCTAGCCGGTGGCCTCTAATTTGACATTTAAAATATATTGACGACTCTTTGTCTATCAATGCATTAATGATTTTCATATATCGATTCAACTTATATTCAACGAACAAGAAACAAAGGGGCACCCCATCACGACCGTCTTCCCAAGAAATCCATTTGTACTTGGATAATTTTAGTTGAATATAGATATTAAGAGGCAAACTAAACTATCAACGTTATGACAAACGGGACATTAGCCTCCTATTACTCACCTACATGCAATATACATTATCACTTGCATAGGGGTGTATGTTCTAAACTATTCGAGAGCTTGTGTGCGTTATGATTATTTTTTAATTCGAGGGGCAGCTACTAAGAAACAATTGTTGCAGGTTTTCAACAGTCAACGTTAAAGCAACATTTCCCAAATTTTGTGTTACAGGCGATTTGTTTGCCTATTATGCCTCATGTAAATGTGTCTCTGATGTTTCATAGCAATTGTAAGTCGTTTTTATACACTGATTTTAACACAGATTGCGTCCGTTTTACCTATCAAGACAATGGGACTGACATCACAGCTGGTTGATCCGGTCAACAGGGGATGCCTACTCCTCCAGCACTTATGGATTAGTGCCAGGGAGCGATCCGTGCTTGCCAATTCTGTTTATGTATTCTATCGGACTTACGACATTGATCCACTGTCGATTACCAAGCTTTTACAGAGAGAGAGAGAGAGAGAGAGAGAGAGAGAGGAGAGAGAGAGAGAGAGAGAGAGAGAGAGATGAGAGAGAGAGAGAGATCACTGAAATCTTCCTGTAAATTCATGTATTCTGAAATGAATAGCCACCAAAGCCTTACTAATGTTTTAGTGTTTCTTAATTTTAACTACTGTATAACATTCCGGCGGCTTTGGATTGTAGTGTATTTCATATATATTCTTTTCCTCTCTTTACAGAAACAAGAAATTCTTACGTTGGGCGATAAGGGTGTCGTCAAGCTTGACTGTTCCCGTGTTTTGGATGCTATGCCAGTTTACTGCACAGTTTTGGTGGTATGAGAAAAAGCTTTTCAACAGTAGTCGCTTTTAACTTCTGATTATATCATACAAATACGTTTTAGGAAGAAATGTGAAAATTAAAATATTAGTGATTATTCGTCAGTTGCAATTCACATAAATTTCAACCATTGCTTTAAAAACTTACTCATATGCATATTAAAATATAATCTTAACGTACCGATATTGATTGCACCAAGATGCGCATTTCGACAATTATGCCTCTTCCAGTTGATGCCTAAGCGAAGAAACGGTATGAAAATCCGAAATAATAAATTTTGAAAATTATAAGGTCTGCAAACAAAAAATTGCCAAATTTGTTGTGTCCTAAATTCTACGAAGATCAAGTCTATGCCTGAGGAAGATAATCCCCTTTATTTTGAAAGAACTTTCAAAAATATTTTTAAAAATCTTGAATATATTTTCAATGATTTCTTGTAAAAAGGGAGAAATTATGATACCTTTACGAAATAACGGACCATGTACTTTTCAACGAACTCAAAAGTTTAATTACTTTTATTTAAATTTATCCCCTCTTTAAATTGCCCCTAGTTTTTACTGCATTTAAATACCCAGGCAATGGACCAAATTACCCCTTTCATAAAGTCTTACTTTAGCAATCTCCATTTAGAACTGTGTGAAGTAATGAATTATGGTAAAGTATGTACATCTTGTACACCAGAAAAAGTACTGCACTTCGAGATAAACAAGGTGAAACTAAGGCTTTGTACCTTGAAGACGCTTTGAGATTAGCGGGTATTCGAGATAACCGCGTTCGATAGATGGATTGATTATATGTGGTTTTACGTCCCTCTTGAGAATATTCACTCATATGGAGACTTCACTATTGCCGGTGAAGGCCTGCAAATCTAGGCTTGTGCTTGGCGCTCATTACCTTTTAGCATGGAGGTATCTTTATCGTGCCACACCTGCTGTGACACAGGACCTCCGATTTTGTGAGTTATGTCCAAGACACGATGTAGATACGATATCGACGATATCGTCAAGCACAACACGATATCGTAACGATATCGAAAAGTTACCTTCTGGTGGCTATGATAATCAAACAAAGTTAGTGACAATGTCGTGTAGATATCGAATCATGATCGTGTTTT
>CAJDSM010123890.1:0-14687 GCA_903981925.1 Ostrea lurida
GGGAGGGGGTGTATATGACGGCGTGTCCGGGTAGTTAGCGCTCTCGCCTCTCGTTAGTGAAATCTGAGTTCATTCCCTTTGATTGACAGAGGTTGTAAGTGAGAGGGTGTGCTGGTCGTCCGCTCGAGCACGTGGGTTTCCCCCGAGTACTCCTCCGAGTACTCTGGTTCCCTCCTAGATCGAACGTTCTATCGTTAAAATGACAGATGTCCTCCGGACCCGGTTTGTGATGAGGGGATCGAGTCACAGTTCGAATATTCTAACTAGTTTCCTCCGACAAATTGACCCTAGCGCCCACATTCGTTGGACCCCATAATTGGGAAGAAGCTTTCAAGCTTTCATGGGTTATCATCTTCTGATATATTTTTTTTTATCTACGGCGGCATCTTTCATGAAGCACAAGGGCTTTTCACGAAACATAGTAGGTCGTGTCTTATTTTTTTTTTTTGTAGCTCACCTGAACCAAAGGTTCAAGTGCTTTTCTGATCGCCTGTTGTACCGTCGTCTGTCCGTTAACTTTCACATTTTCGGACTTCTTCTCAAGAACCACTGTGCCAAATTCAACCAAACTTGTACACAAATCTTCTGGGTAAAGGGGATTCAAGTTTTCATAAGAATGGAACGCTGATCTTCAAGAGGGAGATAATCATGATAAATGCTCTAAAATGGTTGGTGTCATTTAAATACTTCATCTCAAACACCGAAATATGGGCGTGGAAATGGATATGAAAGCTTCATGGGTTATAGTGGAGATTCAAGTTTGTTTCCAATCATGACCTCCCGGGATGATGTGGGCTCGAATAGGGGAAATGTTACATATGATTATAATAGGGAAACTCTTTAAAAATCTTCTTCTCAAGAACCACTCGGCCAGAAATAATTGTCCTGCATTTAGTGAAGATAAAAGTTTGTTCAAATATGACCCTCAGGGGTAATGTGGGCCACAATAAGGATCAATATTGACATTGCAAATATATAGGATTGTAAACTTTTAAAATCTTCATTGAACCAGACGAGTAGATATTAATCGAAAAGCTTCTGATGGAGTAGATTAAGTTTGTTTAAATGAATCCCCCCCCCCCCACTCCGAGGTTGGATGGGCCACTTGTTTGATTCTAGCTCTATTATTGAAAAAAAAAACCTTCAGACTCAGGACTGTGTTGTCACTGCACATGCTGCGTCTTGGAAATTTATCTACGTCTCAGTTGAAAGTATATGTCTGTATCTGATGGACCATCGAACCGGCGTACTTTGAATGATCGGCAGTGGCGGATTTGCCCCCCCCCCCCCCCCTAAAAATTTCAAATTTAATCAATAGTTTCGACTCTTTTTGAGAAACGACAATATGATTTATTGTTGCTTTTATGGAGAATGTATAGTTATTTACCCCCCCAACCCCCCCCCCCCCAACAATCCAAACAAAACTCTTAAATTTTGTGTCGTTTTATTAATTTCGCCTCATAAAAAAATGACAGTATATATTAAAAATACTACATAGGAGACATTCTACTCTTATAAAATCTGAGAGCTGCCACCCCCTCCCCCGCGGGCCTCATGAAGTTTTATCCCGTGTAACCTCCAATCCTGGATCCGCGCCTGATCGGGGTGGCTTTGTTTTTTATCATCTCTGAGAGAGGTTTGATGCTATTCGCCGGGCTAGAAAAAGAAAGCATGCCCTTTCACAAAGGGTCAAATTATTATTTACCCAGTGGAAACAAATATTAATTCGCCACAGTCAGTCGTTCTAACCGTGTCTCGAATATCCGAAAATATAAATTTAGAACCAGGCGACGGAACAGCTTGTATTGATTCGAGTTACCCTTTTTCGTGAATTTCTCTCGAAATTTCCCGAAGACGATGTTATTATTTATCAAAGTTCGGCTAGAGCTATACGTTGACGACATAGATAAAAAAATGTCCGATGAACAATGAATAAATAAGGTTGACACCAAATTTCGACTCTGCTAATTTAGTAATATAGATTGTTGTTATAATGTAAATTATGCATCTACTGCCACCCGATGAATTTAAATCGTACATTTTGCATATATGTACAGCTATCCGTTAAACTCAAATACAATATGGTACTAGTACCGGTAGTTTCTGGTGAAATATAGTGATGTCTCGCCTGTCAGTCTTTACTTTTGTACCCGTACATGGAATCTGTTGATATTCGAACAAATCGCTATTGTTTCCTCGAGATCATAAAACACATTGGCATACGTTCAAGTAATAAACAGTTTCAGTTGTTGACACTAGCACATTATGATATACAATGTTTAGCTATGTTTGCAACTGTTTTAAAAATATTTCTGGATTTATCGATATATATCTATACAAAAACTGTCAATTTGAATCATTGCTCATACATAACTACTGAAATTTCTGCATCTAGGACTTCGTGAATTCTTATTTTATAAATAACGGTTGAATTATTAAAACAGAGTGTGTGAGGATATGGCGAAAAAAAACTATTCATTGTTAATAATGATTTATATGTTTCTGATTTGTGAAAAAAAAAATAAATAAAAAAAACAAAACAGAAATTGCGTCGCTAAATGCCCCACTATCATGACGTCAGGAGTACTATAGTAGGCGGATTTTTCTTGTATAGGATTTCAAGCAATGGTACGCCCGTCATATGTCTACACATACCGGTACCCCCTTTTCAAGCATGGCTTTAAATTGGGGAGGTTGTATGCTTGGTGAATTAAACACATTTCAATAGATCATTTTCCGTTTTTTCCTTATCAGTCTTTTTTGCAACATCTGCTCTCTGCTGATGCTTAAAGAATATAACAATATACAACCAATGAACAGATATGTCACTCATTTTTTCGCCATCGTATGTCATTATTCCGGGTTTTCCCGTTCCACTTCCTATTTCACGTTTAAGTAACACCCTAAACCCTATTTAGATACTAGGAGCCTCCACTGTAACATTCGGCGAACCTCGGCTGATTCCGGAACCTATATCATACGTTAATATGAGGTACGAATATTCCGAGGTTGGCCGAGTGCCACTGTTTCTGTACTATTTACTATAATTATACTGGATGAAAATGTCCCCTGTTGGCCAGAATTTATGTTGCTAGTAACTGATGATGTCTCTGATAACATTCTATATTTTCTTTCACTAGATGCCAAAGCCAAGATGTCCACGAACGCCGTTTCTTTTGGTAAACAGTCATTCAAGTCATTTATCAGTGTACCCAAACCATTTTTACTGCCGACAGAATCTGTTTCAATGAAGAAAATCGGCAAGCATTTGAAACAATCCAAGCCAAAAACGTTCGCCTTTTCAAGCAACAGCTTTAGTTTTAAGACACCAGTATTATCGCAAACAAATCTTCAACTTGGTACAAAAGACAAACAGACGATCCCTAGGGCAGAAGTGTTTGCCAAGCAGAACATCAACTGGCACAATCCGGCTGTAACTAAAACAGTGCAACGAAGTAAAGTTATACAAACTGAGACCTTGAAAGGAAACGATATAGCTATAGGTGCTAATAAAAATGAAAACAGCTTAAAAGTAGAGAGGTTAAACAAGATCGTTAAAGCAAATCTTTCCACTGGAAATGAAAACCTGCATAAATTAGGTAGTGTTAACAAAATCACAAAATCTAAATCTGGAGCTGATGAGAAATCAGGATTGCGATCGGATATGCAGTTTTCACTACAGAATACACAAAGGAATATGGATAATAACGAAAAGGTGAAATCCAGTTTGGGGAGTTATAAGGAAAAGGAGGCGAGACCCATTAGGCGCAGGAAAATTATAAAGACAATAAAAAGAATCATAAAGATTATCAGGCCAAAGGGAGCTAACGAGGTGACAAAAATACCGGCATTGAATGAAAAAATAGATTTGGAAAAGAGTGGCAGCATGATGGGAGAAAGATGGATGAACAATATTACACGAAGTGATGCTATACAAACACCTGTTGTTAAAGAACTAGCACCAAAAAAGTTGTCCATTTCAAAGCTGGCACATGGGAAAGAATCAAATTCCATTACTGCATCAACAAATTATGGTATTCATTTCGACAAAGTTCCAGTCTCAGCGAAACTTCCAAAAAAGGAACAAAATCTCACAACACAACGCAAAGAAGTTGAAAACGTAGGGAGAAAAACGATCAATGAGGTTGGTGCATCCAGAAATAACAAAATGGAAAAAGAGAAGAATGTTGAAGCCAAAAAAATATTTTCTGTGACGAAAAACGCGAAAAGCGTTCCGGCAGAAATTGCGAAGCCGCCCACTTTGGCTGAAAATATATCAAAAAATCTGTTCATTCCTCTTCCACCAGGAGAAATATTGGATTTAGGCCAATCTCTGAACTTGCAGTCTAAACAACTGCAACGCCCGACAGGACCAGTGGCAAACTCTAAAAGTAAAAGGAACCGCGATGTTGTTTTACGAACACCACCACAAATACAAAACACCATGATGAACAATGTTCAAACTGTTCAGAGAAACAGAGAGATCGCGGGAAAAGGCAACATGATTCCACAAGTTTTGCAACAATTCAATTCTGATAAACGACCATTGCCACCAGTAATGGTAAATAGACCTTTACAAACTGGTTCCATACCAATTAATAATGGACTCTCGTCCGGATCCATTCAAATGATGCGCGAACCAGTTCAGGCAACTAGTGTTAGTGGAAGTGTCACTTTGCCAGGCTCATCCTCTGTAGGATTGCGAGGATTCATTCCTCCTCCACCACCAGATGGGTTTAGACGACCAATCCAAAATCCACCACCAGATGGTTTAGACAACCAATCCAGAATCCACCACCAGATGGGTTTAGAAAACCAATCCAGAATCCACCACCAGATGGGTTAGACGACCAATCCAGAATCCACCACCAGATGGGTTTAGACAACCAGTCCAGAATCCACTACCAGATGGGTTTAGACGACCAATTCCAAATCCACCTGGCCCTTGGAATAGGGCTTTGCAACCTCCACCTCTTCCACCCACATCAGAAAATAGACTAAATTACCAAACTGGTCCTTTTCCAAAGAGGACATACATACAGCCAAAAGTACCAATAAATGAGGTTATACCACAACCACCTGGTATGATCTTAAGAGGGAACAATCGATTCTCGCGTCATCAGAATGTGGAACCGAATCCTCAGCCTGCTCATGCAAATTCTGCGTATTTGACAAAAGCACCAAACAAACAGAACCAAGTCCCGTTGAACATACAAAGTCAACGAAATGTAGTAACCAGACAATTGAACCGGCCAAGAAATTTTCATCACGGGGGTCATAATTTGAACACGAATTTAAATCAGAAACTGCGAGAACCTCCAACACAACAGTTTGCAGATGTAACGGGGGTGTTTGATATCACGCCCTCACCTCCACCCCCTCCTCCTCCTCCCACAAGGCGTCCCACACCCGGTCCCAACAGACGGAATCCCCCCAAACCGACAAAGTTTGATCCACTGAAGCATTTGACAAAAGGTAGAAAAGGACCGTCAAAGCAGGCGAAGAAGCCTACGAATTCCAGGAAGCCCCCCGAGCCTCCGGAGGGGACTACCGTCCCAGATCCAGATAGGAAAATCTTTAATCAAAAGATCTTCAAGAATTCATTCCAAAAAGAATATGTTAATGAACGAAGAGGCAGTCATCCTATGAAAAAATTCATGACGGATTTTGAAAGATTCATGAAAAACATGGACTCATTCTTCGACTTGTCTGGGATGCTTGAATTCAAAAGATAAGAGTTTAGAATGTGGCTTTTGTATAACAAAGGCTGGGAATGGACACAGTTATACTTCTGTGTGATCTTGGGGGAAGATGATTTATGTAAATATGCTGGAAGAGACAGGATTCCAATTGATGCCTGTACCAAAGCTATTTTAGAATTATTTATCTGCAAGGAGACAATTTTCGATTTCATCTCTAAAACATAATTCAAAGAGTCTTTGATTATATTGTGATATTCTTTACCATAGAGTGTAAAACTCATTTTGTTGACATGCAATCGGACCAATGATTTTTAGTCTTTGAGTTTCGCCGTTCTTGGGATACAAAGTTACACTATGAAAATAAAAGATTCATCAGTTACTTTGTCATAAAACTAGTGTCTAAAGGTTGACAGTCAAAGTAGCAGATGAATAGCAGACCTGTAAAGTGTAACTCAATGATGAACTTTACAGAGTAATTATTTTGCTTTTCAACCACTACTTGTACTAGAAATTATGGTATGTCGACTATTTTATGAAATAAGAGGGTGTAGACATATTAAAAAATAGGTGAGAATCAAGGCAAAATCATAAGAATAATTTTCATTTTGAATGGCGGAAATTAAGAATCTTATGATTTGCTGCAACCTGTATGAATAGTAGGATTTTAATCTGCTTGATTTTTCTTCTAACGACGTGATGCTTAATGTTCGGTAGACCTGTACAGTGCTGCACGATTTTTGCGAAATTAAATTACTTTAGAAGGGATTTTCTAAATTTCTTCTAATTAGTGTATCTTACGATAACCAGAAAGGGTGTAGCAAGGAAAAGTAGTAAGGTGCCCACTTAAGTGAAATACAAGTAAATTGGAGCATTTTTGGACATACATAGAAGTACTATCCGCCGTGAAGAAAGTAGGATAATGTTGTTTTTTTCTATTACGATAACAATGTTTTCTATATAGCGTTTTAGAACAATATAATAACTTGTCGAAATACGTTTTGTATACAAGTATGTAAGTGATGAAAAATTGAACATGATCAGCTGTAGGACTTTCATGTTTATGTATATTCATAAATTTACAGTCATAAATTTACTATTTCTGTGTTCGGTGTATTTGAGTTTTATTGTAAATTTTTTTCAATATGATTTGCATCGGCACCATATCATTTTTGTAAAGTATGCTATTTTTTATTGTTTAGTTTGTTGGTATAACGGGGGTATAAGAATAATGATAGTATTAATCATAGGATAATTTGGATAGTTTGCATAATCAGTGAAATAAGATTTTATGTTATGACCCCAATAATGAAATCAAAATGGATATTCATTTCTTACATTCATATTTTTATTCAACTTGTTTTTAGAAGACTATAGACTCATAAATTTGAAGGATCATTTGTTCGTTTCCGTTTATTGTGTATTATTGAAAATAGAGTACATGAAAAGGGAAAACAAATTGGAAATTCTAAAGGTCTTAAATCGCTTTGTATTATAATTTAATTTGACAGTGACTTATGTTTCTGTAACAGTGAACGAGTGATGAGGAAAAAAGCAGCTTTCTGTTGACCCTCTGTTGACTGCTGAATAGAAATCCATTAGTCTACTTCAGCATCTTCGTTATGTTCACTTATTTGTTTTATAAATGCCGTATCCAAAAATAAAATCAGCATTAATTTTGATATCACGGAGCAAAGAAATCTAAGCATGCATTTTCTTTCATACCTTTGTACATGTATAATAGAAATAATGACATAAAACAATTCTTTTTGAGATGTTTTCGCGTTTTTTTTGCCTTCATTTGTCTTAAGGTCTGTAAGGTAAGTTGACATCATAGATTGTATATCAATGCACATAAAAAATACAAATAGAATTTTTTTTTTTTATTACACTTGGAGGTTCAAATGAGGGGACATTTTCTATCAATTTTTTTTTTTTTTTTTTTTTTTTTTTTTGTAGTTTTTAATGATGTAAATTAATTAACCCAGACCTAACACTAATACAAAATGAACGATTCCTAAATAACAATATATATCAATGTAGCTGCTGAGGATGGGGCCTCGACTAAGCTCCAACTATTACAAATGTAATATATATATTTACCTATTAACATCAGTCCAAGACCATGTTTGCGATTACAAATTATCACTAAGTAAACTGTTGACTGATTTGTTTCATACCCTTTGTTAGACTGTCATTTTCGTACTAGATTTGAACGAACGGGTAACCCGTTTTAACTTGTTTCGAACTACGGGCTCACGGCGGGTGTGGAACCGGTCAGCAGAGGGATGCTTAACCTCCTCCATGGCACCTGATCCTGCCTTCGCTTTGGTCAGAAGGTCCGTGATGCCCCTACACTCGATTTTGTTGTGTTTTTTGGGACTATGATAACGTTTAATACTTTGTTAGCTTCGCGGCAATTTTATATGGATATATACATATGGTAAGTAATATTGAATATACACAATATGAAATAATTATTAAGTTATACCGAATAATAACTATTTATATGATTTACATAAGTTATATATAGACCTAACAATAGGTAATACAATGTAATATGTAAATTATATGAAAAAAAAGCCAAGTTCGTATATAACGAAATTGTATGATAAGCCAAATGTTCAAATTACAACACAAACCTAGAGGTCCAAGATGACCCTAAGGACAGTTTAAGAACCGGGAGACCGTTTTCTCCCAGTAAGAGGTGGGATTTATTTCAGCAAGTAATAACTACAGATTCAAAATTAAAATACAATGAATACATATAGATAAAATGAAAATGAGAATAGAATAAAACAAGCATTCTGAATTATTCACAGCAAATACATAGCCCCTACCGGTTTACACAAATTAATTCGGAAACCGCACAATATCTTATTATCATTATTGGCTATATCATAATACTTTATGGTAAAAGGGAATATTGGCGAGCCGGAATAGGACAAGGGCCTATAACTTAGTGAAAAATGAATAAAATCAAATAATCCAATCGATCTTGACCTGTAACTTGTAAATGGCAAAGGAAAGTACATATCAAATGAATATCTGCAAGCAGTGAAGAAAAAAAGTGCGGAAAACTTGATAATTTATGAAAATGTTCTATGTCCAAGGGCCATAACTCAGTGAAAAAATGATGTCAAAACCAAACTCGAACTTGATCTGTAACTTGGTATGCAAAGCAATGTACCAATATCAAATGAATACCTGCAAACAGTGAGAAAAAAAGTGGCGGAAAACTGATAAATTATGAAAATTGTTTTAAATCCAAGGGCGCATAACTCAGTGAAAAATAAATGGATTTAAAACGCAAACTCGAAACTTGATCTGTAACTTGGTATGGCAAAGCAATGTACCCAAATATCAAATGAATACTGGCTAAACAGTGAGAAAAAAGTGCGGAAAACTGATAATTATGAAATTTTCTAAGTTCCAAGGGGCCATAACTCAGTGAAAAATGAATGGAATCGAACTAAACTCGAACTTGAATCTGTAACTTAGTATGGTAAAGCAATGTACCAAATATCAAATGGAAAATATCTTCTGCAAGCAGTTTTAGAAAAAAAGTGCGGAAAACTGATAATTTATGAAATTTTCTAAGTCCAAAGGGCCATACTCAAAGTGAAAAATGAATGGATCGAAAACCAAACTCGAACTTGATCTGTACTTGGTATGGCAAAGCAATGTGGCCAAATATCCAAATGAATATCGCAATCAGTAAAAAAAAAAACTCTGAAAAACCAACAGGACGGAAATGGGGACAGACAGACGACAGACATAAAAGAAGAAAGCTATAGTCCCCTCCGGTTACAAACCGGTAGGGGACTAAACAGGCCATAACTCAGTGAAAAATGAATGGATCGAAAACCAAACTCGAACTTGATCTGTACTTAAGTATGGAAAAAGCAAAGTGCCAAAATATCAAATGAATATGTGCAAGCAGTAAGAAAAAAACTCCTGAAAAACCAACGGACGGAATGGGGGAACAAACAGAACAGACAGGCACAAAAGAAGAAGCCTATAGTCCCTCTCCGGTTACAAACCGGTAGGGGACTAATAAGTACATGTACTTGACTATTTATATGAATTTAATTATATTCTGATATTACATACCATGGAAAGGGGTAAATATTTATCGGTAAATGTTAGAAGGTCAAAATACTGAATGTTAAAAGGAAGAAATTTTATACATGGCTATTGGAAAAGAAAATAGATACAGCACTTTTACAAGAACAACACTTTGGGTTAAAAAATACATGTATGAACATAATACATTATAATTTTGGCTGGAAAGGGAAATCATTTCATAACTACAGTGATTCAGTATTTAACAAAGTTTGTTAAATACTGAATCACTGTAGTTATGAAATGATTTCCCTTTCCAAGCCAAGATTATACATGTATTATGTTCATACATGTATTTTTTAACAAAAGTGTGTTTCCTTGTTAAAAAAGTGCTGTAATCTATTTTCTTTTCAATAGCCCCATGTAATAAAATTCTTCCTTTTAAACATCAGTATTTAGACCTCTAACATTTACCGATAAAATATTACCCTTTCCCATGGTATGTAATATCAGATATAATAAATTTCATATAAATAGTCAAGTACCATGTAACTTATTAGTCCCTAAGGTTTGTAAACCGGAGGGGACTATAGCTTTCTTCTTTTGTGCCTGTCTGTCTGTTTGTCCCATTCCGTCCGTTGGTTTTTCAAGAGTTTTTTTCTTACTGCTTGCACATATTCATTTGATATTTGGCAACAATTGCTTTGCCATACTAAGTTACAGATCAGTTCGAGTTTGGTTTTCGATCCATTCATTTTTCACTGAGTTATGCCCTGTTAGTCCCCCCTACCGTTGTAACCGGAGGGGACTATAGCTTTCCTTCTTTTAATGTCTGTTTCTGTCTTGTCTGTCCCCATTCCGTCCCTTTGGTTTTTCAAGTTTTTTTTTTAGCTGATTGCAGATAATTCATTTGATATTGGCAACATTGCTTTGCCCATACCAAGTTACAAGATCAGTTCGAGTTTGGTTTTCGATCGCTTCATTTTTCACTGAAGTTATGGCCCTTGGCTTAGAAAATTTCATAAAATTAATCAGTTTTCCGCACTTTTTTCTCACTGCTTGGCAGATATTCATTTGATATGGTACATTGCTTTACCATACTAAGTTACAGATCAAGTTCGAGTTTATTTTCGATCCATTCATTTTTCACTGAGTTATGGCCATTGGGACTTAGAAAATTTCATAATTTATCAGTTTTCCGCACTTTTTCTCAACTGTAAGCAGATATTCATTTGATATTTGGTAACATGCTTTGCCCAACCAAGTTACAGATCAAAGTTCGAGTTTGGTTTTAATCCATTAAATTTTACTGAGTTATGGCCTGGAATTTAAAAAAAATTTCATAATTTATCAGTTTTCCGCCACTTTTTTTCTCACTGTTTGCAGATATTCATTTGGATATTTGGTACATGCTTGCCTAACCAATTAACAGATCAAGTTCGAGTTTGGTTTTGATCCATTCATTTTTCACTGAGTTATGGCCCTTGGACATAGAACATTTCATAAATTATCAGTTTTCCCGCACTTTTTTTCTCACTGCTGCAGATATTCATTTGATATTTGGGTACTTTCCTTTGCCATACAAGTTACAGGTCAAGATCGAATTTGGATTTGATTTATTCATTTTTCACTAAGTTATAGCCTTGTCCTATCCTGGTCGCCATATTCCCTTTTACCATAAGTATATGATATAGCCACATAATGAAATAAGAATATTGTTGCGGTCGAATAATTTGGTGTAACCGGTAGGGGCTATGTATTGCTGTGCAATAATCTCAGAATGCTTGTTTTATCTATCTCATTTTCATTTTATCTATATGTATTCATTGTATTTAATTTTGAATCTGTAGTTATAACTTAGTGAAATAAAATGCCACCTCTACTGGGAGAAACGGTCTCCCCGTTAAGCTGTCCTAGGGTCATCTTTGGACTCTAGTTTGTGTTGTAATTTACATTTGCTTACATACAATTTGTTATATACGAACTTTGGCTTTTTTTTTTTTTCATTATAATTACATATATCATTGTAATACCTATTGTTAGGTCTATATATAACTTATGTAAATCATATAAATAGATTAATTCGGTATAACTTAATAATGTATTATATTGTGTATTATTCAATATACTACCATATGTATATATACATAATAAATGGCGAAGTAACAAAGTATTAAACGTAATCAAATAGTCCCCCAAAAAAACACATACAAAATCGAGTGTAGGGCATCACGGACCTTCGACCCAGCGAAGGCAGGATCAGGTGCCATGGAGGAGTAAGCATCCTCTGCTGACCGGTCACACCCGCCGTGAGCCCGTAGTCGAAAACAAAGTAAACGGGTTTACCCGTCGTCAAATCTAGTACGAAAATGACAGTCTAACAAAGGGTATGAAACCAAATCAGTCAACATATTACTTAGTGATAATTTGTAATCGCAAACATGGTCATCCTGCGTGATGTAATAGTAATTATATATAATAAATGTTGTAATAGTTGGAGCTTAGTCGAGGCCCCATCCTCAGCAGCTACCATTTGATTATATTGTTATTAGGAAATCGTTCATTTGTTATAGTGTAGGTCTGGGTAATAAATTTACATCATAAAACTAAAAAAAAAAAAAAAAAAATTGATAAAAAATGTCCTCATTTTGAACCTCCAAGTGTAATAAAAAAAATTCTATTGTATTTTTTATGTGCATTGATATACAATCTATGAGTCAACTTACCTTAAGACCTTAAGACAAATAAGGCAAAAAACGCGAAACATCTCAAAGAATGTTTTATTGTCATTATTCTATTATACATGTACAAAGGTATGAAAGAAAAATGCATGCTTAGATTTCTCTGCTCCGTGTATCAAAATAATGCTGATTTTATTTTGGGATACGCATTTATAAAACAATAAGTGAACATAACGAAGTATGCTGAAGTAGACTTAATGGGATTTCTATTCAGAGGTCAACAGAGTCAACAGAAAAGCTGCTTCCTCATCACTCGTTCACTGTTACAGAACATAGGTCCACTGTCAATTAAAAATTAAAATACAAATCGATTAAGGACCTAGAATTTCCAAATTTGTTTTCCCTTTTCATTGTACTCTATTTTTCAATAATACACAATAAAACGAACAAATGATCCTTCAAATTTATGAGTCTATAGTCTTCTAAAAACAAGTTGAATAAAAATATGAATGTAAGAAATGAATATCCATTTTGATTTCATTATTGGGGCATAACATAAAATCTATTTCAACTGGATTATGCAAAACTATCCAAATTATCCTATGATTAATACTATCATTATTCTTATACCCCCGTTATACCAACAAACTAAACAATAAAATAGCATACTTACAAAAATGATATGGTGCCGGATGCAAATCATAATTGAAAAAAATTTACAATAAAACTCAAATACACCGAACACAGAAATAGTAAATTATTGACTGTAAATTTATGAATATACATAAACATGAAAGTCCTACAGCTGTCATGTTCAATTTTTCATATCAACTTACATACTTGTAACAAAAACGTATTCGACAAGTTATTATATTGTTCTAAAAACGCTATTATAGAAAACATTGTTATCGTAATAGAAAAAAACAACAATTATCCTACTTTCTTCTACGGCGGATAGTACTTCTATGTATGTCCAAAAATGCTCCAATTTACTTGTATTTCACTTAAGTGGGCACCTTACTACTTTCCCTTGCTACACCCTTTCTGGTATACGAAGATACACTAATTAGAAGAAATTTAGAAAATCCCTTCTAAAAGTAATTTAATTTCGCAAAAAATCGTGCACACTGTACAGGTCTACGAACATTAAGCATCACGTCGTTAGAAAGAAAATCAAGCAGATTAAATCCTACTATTCATTCAGGTTGCAGCAAATCAATAGATTCTTAATTTCCGCCATTCAAAATGAAAAATTATTCTTATGATTTGCCTTGATTTCTCACCTAATTTTTTAATATTGTCTACACCTCTTATTTCATAAAATAGTCGACATACACCTAATTTCTAGTACAAGTAGTGGTTGAAAAGCAAAATAATTACTCTGTAAGTTCATCATTGATGTACACTTTACAGGTCTGCTATTCATCTGCTACTTTGACTGTCAACCTTTAGACACTAGTTTTTATGACAAAGTAACTGATGAATCTTTTATTTTCATATAGTGTAACTTTGTATCCCAAGAACGGCGAAACCTCAAAGACTAAAAATCATTGGTCCGATTGCATGTCAACAAAATGAGTTTTTACACTCTATGGTAAAGAATAATCACAATATAATCAAAGACTCTTTTGAATTATGTTTTTAGGGGATGAAAATCGAAAATTGTCTCTTGCAGATAAATATTCTAAAATAGCTTTGGTACAGGCATCAATTGGAATCCTGTCTCTTCCAGCATATTTACATAAATCATCTTCCCCCAAGATCACACAGAAGTATAGACTGTGTCCATTCCCAGCCTTGTTTACGAAAAGCCACATTTCTGAAAATCTCTTGATCTTTGTGTTTTGTGTATAATTCAAGTGCATGCTGCGTCGAACTAGTCGAAGATTGAGTCGATAGTTTTTTACATTTGAATACATGTTGTTCAAAATGCTGGTTCAGAGAGGTTTGTTTCATCAGGATGACTGCTCTGTCGTTTTCATTAACATATTTCTGTTTGCGAATGAAAGTTCTTGGAGAAGTTTCTGTGGTTGGATGATTAAAGATTTTCTCCTATCTGGATCTGTGTGACGGTAGTTTTCCGCTCCGTCTCGTGGAAGCTGCGGTGGAGTGCAGTTCCTGGAATTCTGATATGTGCTTCTGTTGCTGCCGTGGTCTTTGGAATGCGGTTCCTCTTTCTACCTTTGTCAAATGCTTCAGTGGATCAACTTTGTCGGTTTGGGGGATTCCGTGCCTGTTGAGG
>CAJDSM010123899.1:59-11640 GCA_903981925.1 Ostrea lurida
TCGAGATTGCCTCTACTTTAGGTAACAATATTGTTTGGACCTTTTTATCTGATATTTATCTTAAGGGCTTTGTTCATTATTCTAAGACAAATGTATTTCTTTTCAAGACTTTCATTTTCACTATCACTCAGAGCTATTGACCTTTGGACTTTATTTAACGGCGGGTAATAGTTAAATAGTCATGCTGCCCGGTCGAGCTATGTTTGTCTTCTGACAATCTCTGTCACCTTTTGGAAGCAGAGGTTATGATCACCAACATGAAGGCTCTCCTCCCTGGGTGCGTTTAAGGACATTGCATGCTTCCACTTCGCCCACCCGCAATCATAGATGAATTGTTTTATATATACCCCCCGCAAACAAGTTGGGTGTTTAGTATAGGAAATCACGTCTGTCTGTCTGTCCGTCTGTTCTGCAGATGTCGTGTCCGGGCCATTAAACTTCTTTGTCTGAGGTAGGCATACCATATTGGCGTATGTGTGTATTCACTATGAGGACGATGTGCGCGTTTTAACTTGAGAGCCTCTGTATGTACCTTGACGCTTTTAAGATAGAAAAATATCCAGCTGTTTTTAACATGTGAATTCGTGTCCGGGCCATACCTCTTTGTTTCTTTGAGGTAGGATTACCAATATGTTGGCATATGTGTGGTGTAATCACTATGAGGACGATAATGTCATGTAAATTCGATGGAAGCCTCTGTATGACCTGAACCTTTTGACCTCAAGATCAAATATATCAGGTTTTCAACACGAATTTCACCGGTGTCCCGGTATAACTTCTTTGTTCTTTGTCATAGGCATCCTGTTGTATTTTGGCACTGGATGCATGTCAATCATGCGCGATGTGTTATGTACTCTGTCTGGTCTGTCCATCTGCGTGTGTTAATTGTGTTCTAGGCCATACATGTAGCAGTTCTTTGTTCTTTGGACGTATGCATAGTCATATTGATTGTATCAATTATGAGAGGGATGTAGCAGGTATACTCCTCATGACCTGTATGTGACCTCTGTATAGACCTTTGACCTTTTTGACCTCAAGATCAAATATATCAGTTTTTCAACACGAGATTCCGATGTCCGGCTGCATACTTGCTACTTGTTCCTTTGCCATTAGGCATGCCGTGATTTCGGCACATGGATACATCATCATGCGGCGATGTGTGATATTTTCACTAATTGTCTGATACATGTCCTAGTACTGCTGGCTGCTCGTTAATTATTGTGTCTAGCGGCATACCATGTAGCTTCTTTGTTCTTTTGACGTATGCATAACCCATATCTAGCAATACGTTGTATCAATATGACGAGGAATGTATTGCATATATTCATGACCTGATATGGTGACTTTGTCATATAACCTTGACTATTGATATCCTCACAAGGTTCAAAGGGTTTTAAGTAATTTTCTAAACTAATACCAATCATATATTTGTCATATTAGTGTTGCAATCACCATTGAAAAGGAGGTATCACTGTACAGTTCATGACCTCTGTCGTTTAAAAAGCATCGATTGAGAGTATTACGCCTTAAGAGCCTTGAATGATCTAAGGGGATCAAACTTATAGGGTTTTTTAATATGGATTTGTGGCCAGACTAATTTTCTGTTGTTCAAGCAGCAGTGACTCAAGGGCGTAAAGATATGTGGTGGAGTAGCGGACGGGTTAGTATCCTTTGTGCCAGTATTCTAAGTTTTTTTATTTACTTATTGGTTAGAGAGAAACCACCCCTGAAGAACTGGTTTATTTTTCATAAGTAAGATGTGCCTATTAATTACTCTAGTCGTATCTATTCTCAATTAGGACTTCAGCGCTTGAAGAGGCGACTTCTGTACAAATGTACCTTCACACTTGGTTTATTTCATTAGTATTAAATCATATATGTTCGGTTGAGGTGTAACGAATTAAAACATAGTGAATAATATTGTGGTCTGAGTTAACTTCTGCCGCTTTTATAGGTTATTAAACTGCCATCACCGTTGCGTATATATGATGTTTATATGTTAAAACATTTGAAAATTGCATCCGCGTCCTGTTCAACTCGACAGTGGTCCGATTGCTCTTCAGATTTCAAGTTTACTGTTGTGTATCTAATACTTTATATTAATTATTTGTTTCATTTTTGCGTGCCAGAAACGAGGAAATCAGACATTACTTAGCAGACTAGCAAATAATCATTCAAGATGATTTTTATTCACCAAGGCTAGCATTGTTATATGGTCATAAGGATGTTGCAACACACATTGGCCAGTCCATCCTCAATACTCATCTAGCTGATAATTTAATTATTTTCCAACCCCTGCGAAACCATACGTTTCATCTACGAACTCGATCTCTTATGAGGTATATTCATTGAACCAATACATCCGAAATGTGATTTTTATAACTCGTGAAATTCGATATCATGATGTTGTTACTACGTCACTATCGTATAATATGCAAGCCTGAAAAAAGGTCATTATTTTTAATTTCCATTACAAATTGTGAACAATTACCATCTTTTTTTTTAGGTCTGTATTTGTAAGGAAGTTTACATATTACTTGAGTTTATCTATTCATTTGAAATGATTATCAAACAGGCGCGTACTCTCAATGGAAAAGTGCCGATTTAACCGTGTGCGATTAACCCACCGCGCTCTCTCACTCCACCTTATCACTAAAAAAATCAATCCAAGGAGACCGAAATGACTTGTGGCTAAGAAACAAAATCATAAAGCAGACTGCATAATGTGATATATATAGCCATATGCGAATATCAACATAAAGAGAGTAAAGATGAGAGTGTAATTCGAGACATAGATATTGCTCTCGTTTCTTTGATCGCAACGACTGATGAGATGAAACGGTGAGAGTGTTACGGAATGTTGGAAGGTATGATGAAGCAATGTGCGTGAGAGATGGATTCAGTAGAAGTGATAATATGGTTATCGGTGTTAGTATTGAAATACGAGTGAGAGAGAGAGACAGTAGATACAGCGAGCAAAGTAATGTAGTGAGGACCACGATGGGCCTGTTACGCATTAGAATTGAGACTGGTCAAGGTTAACTTATTCATCGTATACTATTTAATGGGTAACGTATGTGCGTGTGGGGGGCGTCAATATCGTGATACTTCCACTCTTTAAATCAAATTGTTTGGTTCGCAGGCAAGATATACCGAGTTTTTAATAAATCTTTGTTGGTATACAATTATATTATCTTAGACACCTCTTAAATTGATGTCTGAAACTCTATGCTTTGATAATGTATATCGGTCAATAACTTTGATACAAAGCTTGGCCTGAGTTTTGATGTGCAGTACATTGTTAAGTAAAAAGTGCATGCGAAGGCCTTTGTCAACCACAATATTAATTGATGCGAAGAGATGATCATAAACATGGAGAGTTGCCCTAAATACATTGTAGCAATTCCCAGACCCATATTTTAGAATTGCCTCACAGATATCCATGATGTGGCAGTAAAACCTCTCGGCTTCTGGGGGAAGAGCAATAAACTATGGCGCAAATTTACTCTCGCATCTCAACCCAAACTAGATTAAAAAATACATTACGCCGCTGTACTCTAGCCACAGGAGCATTATGTTGTGAATACCTACTGATGAGGAGAGCCATTGAAAAACATCTCTCACCCCCAAGATAATGTACAATAAATAGAAATAGCTATTACTACCATAACTTATCTCTGCGTCACGGCTCCTGTCTAGCGGCTCTCCCTCTCGTGACGCCACATACCCCTAGGGCCTATTCCTGATCGCTGCTAGGGGTTAAAACACCCTGTTTTAATCCAGACGCTAATATTGTAGCATCATAGCCATAAAATTTCTTAGCTTCCGGGGGCTAAGCCCCCTGACCACCCGTATACTCATACCAGAGTCCAGTGGGTTATGTTATCTTTCCTGTAATGCTATATAGAGAGAATGACATACCAGCTAGATATGGACCTGGAAATAGCAGCGGCTATAATAAGCGATAAACCTATGACTCTGTAATCTTGATGGGCAGAGACCCCACACACCCAAATTCCTCCACTACAACCCCATAGTATTGGCGTGTACATTGAAAATTGCTCCTTAGGTACGTGGCCCCGGGCAGAGGGTTGTAAACTTTCAGCCTAATGGGGATGTTCTGAATTATATGTGTTAAATTTTTTACTTCCTAAAAGTCAACTAAATATCGGAGGGCTTTCCCGGGGGTCTGCCGCCTCCCTGGACCCCCGCACCGAGGTCTGATTGCCCCTTGGATCTCTTCATCCAATAGCAAATTAGACATCTGGACTACTGGGTAGGTAATGAACCTAACGATATAAAACATGGTAAAAAAAAGAATCGATTACTTTTTTTTCATTCAAGATTTCTCAACATGCTGCCATACGCGCATGAAGGTACGTTTAATAATACCCAGCAAAGATAATATATTTACATCCCCCATTGCTATTATTCAGATTTCCCAGTTACCTACTTTTCTATCTGTTGAGAATGATTAAATCACATGTGCAAAAACCTCACCAATCAGCACGGCATCCTACCCAATCCAAAAGCACACAAGATTTATCGCTTGAGCGAGCTTCATAGAAGCAGACTTCCAGTCCTGCATATGGCTCGCAATATACGAAATTACCTGTAGATTATCTTCCTTAATCTGTTAATGTTTTATGCCTTGATTAACAATATTACTAAAATCCTATCCAGTTATTTAAATGGAAGTTATATGGATTCTATGTTTTAACAATTGATAAGATATATAATCCTTCTAGCTTTGAGTTGAGTTCTCCTGTAATTATGCGACACAGTTTTAGGGAATGCATAGTGTTAGGTTAGTTGGAGTGTTAATGAAATTTCTATGGTAGTGTGCGGAAAGGTATCATTGAGGATGAGAACCACCGTCCGCGTATTATGTGAACTACAACCTCTACCCAACTTGAACATTATGACATGAGACTCTTATTCCCTTTAAGCTTTCGGGTTCTAATATTTAATGTTTCTCTAGAAGTTTCTGCGAAGTTTCAAAATGGTCACTCACAGAAAAGGTCAAATTAAAATGCAATGAACATCACTTTAATATATTTTCGTACGTTCAGCTTTACATCTAAGAATATCCTCTCGTTTAGTTTAAACATTATAAGGAATACGCTGTCTCTTATATAGAATGTTTATCTATGGGGAGTCGGGCCACACCTGATTTATTAAAGTACATATGATTCTTATGCAGTATCGGATTATAAGAGTCATCGCTATGAGTATCAGCGGCTAGGATTATTCTTGATAGTACCTTTGGGTCCGAGGGCTAGTTTTTGTCCATGGCCCTGTTCCAGGCAACGTGAATCTACATTCTTATACAGAAAGAAAGAAGAAGCTGTTACCCGTGGGCGCTATATTCTTGTTGTTATAAAGCCCCATAAGAGGTGTTTGGTAACGACTGATAATTCACATGTCTTCTCTCGTCCGGCACGGGATAAAATCATTTCATTTATATGCTTTCGGTTATTATCATAGCTTTATGACTAGCTAAGATTTATCGCATATGCTATGCCAGACTGTTAACAAAGACTTCATACATGTAGACAGCCTTTTTGTTTGAATTCCTTTTATGGTTCTTAATAGTAGATTGCAGCGATAGCCAATAAAAGTAACTTTTGACAACCAATTCCTTCCAAGTGCATCTGATCCTGAGGAATTTCTGAGGGCCGTGTACTTTTGCAGAGAAAACATCCTGGGTCGTTCACTGTACAATACCTCTTAACTGAGGCATTAATCAGCATCTCTAAGAACAAATCGGTCTGCCAGAAGCGCTGTACATAGAGTCTCGTACTCATACAGTGGTGATTGCTAGGTAGATATTGTACTCACGGTAGGCGTGTGGTGGTGAGAAACACTGCACGGTTAGCGATTCCTGTTTAGTAATCGAATTGCGGTCCCATAGGTCCTACGTTGGAAGTTTGGTCGATTTATTTCACAAACTGAAGAGCAAGTAATAATTTTAGTTCACAATATAGAAGTTGCAGATGAGAAAAACAGTGCGAAAAATTAAACAGAGGATTTAGAAACAAACAAATAAAACCAGCTCCTTGGATGTACATTGATGTTAATACCATCAATCTCATCCTATCATGACTAATGTAAGGTAAATTGCAGTACTAGTACTTGGGTGTAGCCTCCCATGAATGATGACTCTGCTTGTTTTTGTTTGGGAGAGTTAGCACCCGTTTCAGGTGGCCTCGTTAAAGTAAGACTTTTGGTCAATTTTCACAATATCAGGCATCCCACAGTAATTCCCAGCTGTACTTCCTCATGTTGTGTTGAGGTATCCACGGACATGTCCTAGGTGAAATAGATGACACAATAATGTAGTATATCTTTTGCGAGTTAATCTTTCAGCGTTTGTTGTGAGGTTTTCCCGAACGGCCCATGCCTTACAGTAAAAATAGAAATTTTAAATATTGTTTTCAGCGTCATATTACTAATACCTATGTTTGGGCCTTGAGTAATCTCATCATTTGGACGCGACTAGTGATGAATAAAAGAAAATAAGTAGAGGACCGTTTTAAATATTGAGTTTAATTTCACGTTAATTCTGTTGTGGGAGTGGTCCACGGCCATTAGGTGCCCACCTCATCAGGTGGGGTGGCAGGCGTTACCATTTTTTGATGCAACGTTGAATAGTAAGGAGACTTAGACCAATAATTCGTTGAATTTCAGCGGTTTGTATAGTGCGACTTGGGATGCCACGGCATAAATGCCTAGCCAAGGGGAACATAGAACAATAATCTTGGTGTGGTTTATAGGACTTTCAGTGCGTATTGTCTGTGAGGATTTTTTGAAAAGTGTGGCCGAACGTTATACGTGGGGCCTCTTTTGAGGTGATTACGGCTAGAAAAAAAATCTCTAGAATATTTATTTCGGTCTAATTCTTCAAATATTAATTTTATACTTATGTTTTGTGGGACCTATTTTACCCTGGGAGACCTAAGAAGGGGCGTGAATAGTAGTAGAACATTCATATCAAGTTCTTGGACGGGCAGTCACGTAATTACATAAACCCTAATGATACCTTTTCAGTTTAATTTACTAGGACTGTGAGTTCTCGATATACAAACTTTTACAAATCGGAGAGTTAGAATATAAGGAACCTATATGCTTTAATAGTGTTTACTGCATTACTTAACGTGGAATAGGAAAGCGTGATGCTTTGAAGATAAAGTCTTATCACTATTGTAGATTCCCATTCTCAGCACTGCACTCTCGATACTCCAATGAGAGAGTTGAGATCGGACCTCATTTTGCTTTTTTGATCCCCCCCCAAGCAACCTTGAGTCATTTTAACATCTCTCCAGTTTCTGAAAGTGAACACTTTATCACTTATGCAAGACGTAGCATATGGATGACTCATCTTATGCCTAGTGTCGGTGTGGCCACTTTAAACCTTTCTCCTTTGTCCACCTAATCCTGAATATTGCAGTTTACGCATCTCATACTCGTGGACAGTATAATATTTTGGATCTGTGTTACCCAAGGTGGAGAACCCAGCCGATCCCCTTGATCAGGCGTTAAGGTGAATTCAGCGCCATTTATGAATTAAAAATATAGGTGTGACTCTGATAACTTTTCATGTATGTAGAGCCATGTGTGTAGCAGATGAAGAGAAGTTATATTTTATTATTTTTAATTTAAAACACATAGAAAAATATTTGGCGAATCTTAAATGTGTGTTGTATGTTCACTAATGATTTTATAATATGTTACTCACATGTTGTTACGGAAATTAATGTACTCTGTACTTGACTACAACTCGACTAACATCAAGATATCTACCACTATTCAACTCTAGAGTCTAGGCCTACTTAACATTCTAGTATGTGTTTAGCGCTGAGCTAGCTTTGAAAAACTTCAGAGTACTGTACTTTCAGGCTAATGGCCAATCCGACTCAAATACGTGACATCATTTACATGGACCCGAGCTGCGATGAGGGCTATCAGTGTGCAGTTAACTGATGAAGCCTACAGAGCTGCCCGGCCGCAGCTTCAGTCTCTGATAGCAGCCTATTATCTACACTAGTACTAACGAAAGCTACGTGAAAACATGTGATTACATACTACGTGTACGCGTAATTCTTCTCTCGATAGATAAACCACAAAGTATTTGCCAACAGACTAGATTTAAAAGAATTTCCACACAACATGAGTATTGTACTCCTTGCAATGTTATCAAAATAGTAAAATAGGAAACAGGCTCAGTCGCTATTACTCTACAGATACTCACTAGGTGTGGGATCATGAAAGGCCAGCTTTTATTATTGTAAACTATCAGTGACGCTGAGAAAAAACAGTGCTACTCAGACATCGTTTGCGTTTCGTTTTATAGTTCCCATGCACCAAATACGATTCAGTTCGTTACCGCGCTAAACCGTATTCAGCGTTTTCCGGCACGAGTTAGAACTTCTAGATCAGCGGTTCCTGCAGACCGTTCAGCCGTTTCGTGTGCAAAAATTTCAAAGCTATTTCGTGTACATAAGCAAATTCTCGTTCAGTGATGAAGCTTTCGTGTCGAATAATCGTTCAAGCCAGCGCCCCTTAGAGAACTATGAAAAGCGGCATCAATTTTCAAAGGATTTACTAGTATATACTTCTATTTGTTATTCATTATTTACAATGCCTTTAATTCGTGTGCTTACCAGCCTAAGGAGGTATATACTATTAATATTTTTGCACTATATCCTAAAGGCTATAGAAACATTTATGGCATTTTGTACAGCGATCTGGCATGCATTACTTGAGCATTTTGGTAGAGAATTCAAATTATAATAGAGCACTAATAATTTGGAATAATTCTTGCGTGAGAAAACGTTTTGCGATTTGCTATGTTCTCTCATTCATTATAATTGATTGTAATTAGAATTAAAACAATACCAAGTGTGAGTAGAAATGATTTCATTAATAAATAGATCATTACTATTTCTTTCCCCGGATTTTTATTTTTAATTTTAAGGTTATATTCATGTTCATTGGATTGAGATTATTATAGATTAATCGCACCCGTAAAAATCGACCTGAATACCCAAGCGTACAGCCACGCCTACCAGTTTGCTGTAAACCATTCACCACATCATTATAACAAGTGTGCAAGCCACGCCTACCGTTTCATCATTCGATGAAAGCGGACAGTGTTCTTGCAAAGCGTTCGTGCCAAACCGTTCACCGTTCCGTGGTAGACCGTTTCAAAGTATTTGTCAACCGTTCACCGTTGCTGAAGAATGTTTTGTTTCGTACTTTAAGTAGATAGTAGCATGTTTTTAGGTCTGTATGTATTGAATCTTAGAGCAACCTTCATACTCTTAGATGTCTTTTATTAAAGCTAAATGCATGAGTTAGGATGCCATGGAGACACTCTACTTAAATTGTGAAATTCATGTCCCCTGGGTCAGTTTTCTGGACCTAGGGCGAGGCCAATATGACAATATAGCAACATTCTTTTAAATTAAAAAGTTCCTTGTATACTTTCAAATACAAATGATGTTATTGATGTTTCTAGGTTTTCTTATATTGAAATATGTTAAACCCATGGCCCCCGGTTTGGGGTTCCTGGCGTCATGGTTCTGCTGAGACTAGGGCGAGGCCAATTATTTGACATATAGCAAACTGTTCTCTAAATTAGACAAACTCTTCTTGTATACTTTAACTATATTTGAAGAAAAACTAAACTGAGATGGTTATGGTGTCCTATGAAGGTCTTCGTTGATTAATTGTAAAATCATGGCCTCCGATGTGGGGTTCAGGTCGCTATAGGTGGGGCAATATGCGCTATGTGTGAAAATGAATCCTCGTACCCTCAATATATTTGGAGAAAAGATATTTTGCTGTGAAACGCTGATGCCACTGGATTCCACATCTAGTCGAAGGGCTCCATTAAGGAAACGCATGTGAAATTTGAATTGCCATTACTGAGCTTTACCATTCAAATTAAAGTTAATAAGACAGGTTAAAGATTTTTCCTGCAGAAAAACCAATGATAGCATAAGACAGGCCAAAAACAACTGCCCCTCGAAGCGATGATTCGCTGGTGGCATAAAAACTAAATGCATGATCGATGGGCCATTGAAAGCTCCTTTACATTAGATGTTGAGTGAAATTCTATGAATCTTGAGGCTAATGCGTTCTAGAGCTCAAAATGGGCAACACATATGTTTTGATATGGTATGAAACACGTTTAACTCTCTTAGGGAATCTTTTTTTTTATAGCCTTATACTTTTAATGCTATTAATCATGTGCTCCTCATAACCTTACCACAGTTGTCGTTGTTTACTCCTTTAAAAAGAAAACAAAATCCAACCTTCCCTTTAATTGTGATTACTCTAGATGATGACCTCGTAATACAGAAAAAAGGCTCGTAATGGTGTTATGAACCATGCTTCCGGCTATTTATACCAAATCAAACACACTTCATTTATGACATATCTCAATTTATTGCAACTCACTCTGTAAGTATTGTTACATACTATACCCCAGAGCGAATATTAGTTACTCTTTTAAATGCAAAATATAAATTATTATTCTATCTACATTGTCGTACACAATATATTGCACTGAAGACGCTGATAACATATGTTCTTAACGATCGTGCTCGCCCACAACACATTTCAACCAAAATTTGTTAAAACCTTGATACAACCAAATAATACAAACAGCATACAAAATATTTGCAGAATAATTAAATCTTAATTTTGTGATATACGTTATTAAACTTGTGATGGTCATCTAATTCGTTACGCTGTAGACACTGAATCAAAATGCAGAAAATCAATCTAATTAGCTTTCTGCTGCGTTAAGACAACTGTCAAACCCATGGTATTTTAATTCCGTATTTTTCTTGCATCACAACTTCTTGAAACGTAATTTAATTTTGACATTGCGTTTTTAACGTCATTTTGACGTACCAAAATTGACACCAAGAGTATGCAACGATCAGTTTGCTTTATATTATTTTCTGTGACATCCTCAGGAGTGATTATACCTTTTTTTGATCGATTGACATCAGTCGTATTCAAGATAGAATATGCATGTAACCCTGTATTCTACGCTCAAAGCCGATTTGACTATAAAAGATATCACAAACTATTGTTACACAATTCGACAAAAGATACTTATATATACCGTCAAACACTCAGTTTTTGTTGACACCGTCACCTGTTTAATAATTAATATTTCTCGTCATCTTAACGACGATTAATATTTTACATATAATCCATTATTGATAAGACATCGTAAAAATAATCGTAGATTTGTATTCTGCTAACCAAGATTTTTCATACCACACTCGCTATAGTGAATGATTTTTACTTAAGTTCTGACCATTTGAATAATTTCTAATCGTTATTTTTGAGTTTTTGAAAAGATAATGTCCTCTTGAATTCATATAACATGTAATATATATATAGAGGTATTAACTTGTTAACGGAGGTGATTACCACGATTAAACGATGATGCTAACTAGGCAATAAAAGATTACAATGATGAGACGTATAGAGTGAAATGGTATAATGATATAATCAACTCATTATCGGTACAACTTACACACGTTACAACGAAATGATT
>CAJDSM010123967.1:2500-16996 GCA_903981925.1 Ostrea lurida
TCCAGTGAAAAATAAGAATTTAATATATACACTTGGTAAAGTTTAAAGGGGGGGGGGAGGGAAAGGCGCTGGAAGTGCGCCCCCCCCCCTTAAATCCGGCCACTGCTTGGTATACACAGACGTACCACTAGCTGGAATGGGTAATTACTTTCTTGATAAGTCTCTGACAATATTTCAATGGGATACATTTTCATCAAATCTGTTAATCAATGGCCAGACCTATCAAAAAGTACATTCTATATCTTCAAACGGGAATTCATCCTTATAAATTTTGAAATTAATTAAAACCTCTACCACAACACCAAAAATACCCAAAAACAAACAAAAAATCAATTTTTAAAAAACCCAAAGCTATTGATCTCACTGCTGAAGGATTACAACCCGGGTGTTAACAATAACATATGCACTTTTTGCATGGGGTTCAGCAACTATACATTTATTGTTTTTAATGAAATTATATTGATTGGTTAAGAAAATTTTCAACGGAAATTTATATGGAATTGTATATGGTTTTCAAAAATATTGATACATTTATGGAGGTGATAAAATATATTAAAATTCTTCATTTCACTGATACCCAAAATATGGACAGTCAGATATATCACTTCTCTACGTAGAGAAAAATACTCACAGGTTTATATGGTTAGCCCCCCCCCCCCCCTCCCCCCCCCCCTCCATCTCTTTTTCCAACTGACAATTTCCATGCCAAGATCTGTCTTCTTCAATAGTTAACACCGCTCCGCTTGCACGGATTTTTTTATCTTATTTGATCCAGCAGCGGGTCGTGTGAAGCGGCCTAGTTGTTTAAATTATACCAACCATTGATAAAACAACAATCTGTTGACGTTTTTGGTTTGTGTTTTTTTTTGGTTTTTTTTTAATTATTGTAAGTACCCACAAGCAGGATCATGATAAAGCACATGCAATAAACAATATGAGAATTGTATTGAGAATTGCACACAAACAACTTTACTTTGAAAAAAGCAAACATCATCTTAAACTTATCAATTTCTTAAAAGTCGGCACAAGTTTGACAATCACCCATATTTACTGACACGTCATAATCCAATCAAAATGAACTATCGAGCAAGAATAAAAAAAATCCGCGAAAATCACGTGAATCAGTGTGGAAATAGTTCATTTACAGGAAATAGCACAAATGACTATCAACCGGTTTGAGATTGTTTCTTTTTGCGCAAACACATATAGTATAAAGGTATAATAATGCTTATTATCACATACAATCTTGATGATAACAAGAGGCCAATGTACACGAAAGGGTCACGGGTTCCTGCACATGGATATCTCAGCCAATCAAACCTTGAATATGAATTTGATGAAATCATCCACAGGTATAAAATAAGGCACAGCTTGAGAGGTTTTAAGTTCATTGTCACTACAAAAGAGGCAGATCCGCTATCCAAAGTAAGAATATGTACTACATTTTATTCGCACTTGCACTGTTTTCAATGAGACTTCTCGAGACCACTGGTTCAAGATCAATTCCTTATCAGATTCAAAAATATATTTTTTTATTGATTTTGACCGCAATTTATTATTTTTTTCAAAAATTAGAAACAAATTTCAATACCGACTAAAGGCGGGTATTTTGGTTTTTTAGTGGCATATTACAATGGTTATGACTGGGCTAGAAGAGTCTCTGGATCGCCTAGTGACACATTTTTAGGAACTCAGATTTTAGTGTGTACAATGAAGAAATTGCGCGAAAGATTTTAAGATTACGTCAAATGGGACAACTGACTCGTCATTGGTGATCCCCAAATGTAACAGTAAGCCTCAGCATGCTTGTAGCGGTCCCTATTGTTATTGAAATGGCAAATGTATCAGAATGAAAGTTTCAATGCCATGTCGGATGTGCAAACCAAAGGTGATATGCGTTGCTGAGAATACTCTCAGCCCAAAGTAATTAATATGAAAATCATTGGAATGATGACCAGGCCCTACATTCAGAACTTTCAAGTGATGGCGGAATACATCTATCACACGCTACATCTCAGTTTCAGAGAATGAAAAACACAGAATTGGTAATCATTGAATGAAAACACGTATAACACTTGAAAGAGACCACTATATTGAACCACCGGGGTGTCACTTACCCATTTTATATTATAGGAAATGCGCAGACAAACAATTAACAATCGGTTGTCTAATGACCACCTGTTAATATCTACGACAATCAATCACTCTCACGTAACGTAACTGTAGAAGGAATGCTCCATCTGGGCGTTCTAGAAAATCACAGTCCCCTAAGGATCGACAGACTGTGACGGATGTCGCCATGATTATTCACATGTCGGATTTGGGATTGAAAATATTTCAAAAGATTAATCTTTTTGAAGTCAGAGTAAAGATTAAAATTATATTTCATACAGCGGCAACAATATCTGTACGGAAATATGACACGAACAAGTCATGGTATCAGTGAGAAACGAACTTAGTACAATGGTCTATAGATCGATTATTGAATGTTAAAAAATTCAATTTATTCTGCGACATGCCAAACAAACCAAAAAAAATAAAATAAATGTACCAAAAAAACACAAAATACTAAAACCCCCCTTACTAACAGCTTCTAAAGACAAAGCGGAGAGGAAAGAAAGAAAAAACCAAACAAAAGTATGACAGAAAGGAACGAGAGCATTAAGAGAGTAAACAAAACCAAATTAAAAGCCAATAAGGAGAGAAAAAAGCGACTGTACACGTAACTAGCAGAAAAAATATAAACAAACAAACAGATAAAGAAATCATACACAAAAACTACCAACCATAACACTTTTCATTGTGTGTGATATTAAAAAAGAAGAAAAATTCAAAAAAGAACATCGAACAAGAAGAAAAATATACAACAATTGCCCTAAAAAATGGAAAGACATTTCTACCCAATAGCAAGTCAATTAGGAATTCTCTCGCTACAAAGCCATCTCACGGCATGAAAAAAACCACAGGTCTTGAACCCGGATCTATATTCCAGTACACTTTTCGCAGATGAAGATTTATCTTTATATGTCATTTGTATGTTCAAATTCTTACAGTGTGTAATTTTATTCATTCTAAAAGTCGCCGAGTCATTTATTATCAAAAATTATACTGGGGTTTCTATCTTTATTGCACCTTACCGCCAGCTTTTTGCGCGCCCTGCTGTGGGCAACCTCTCTTATCCTTCACATTGTGTGAATACAAGCCCCAATAACACCCGATTTTCTCATCCCTGCTTTGATACATTACCCTTAAGGATGTTGTCTTCGGATGTGGGACCTTGTTCTTTTAGCTTGATTTAGCTCTCTCTCCCTAACATTGTACAGTAATTTTATATCCAGTACAAAAACTGTGTAACTAGGGATTCTAGCGACTAAACCCTAAAAATTCAGGAAACTTCATGCGATACATATTCCGTGTTTCAGCGTTGCAAGAAAATTCCATGGAAATACGACTAAGAAATATCTAGGGAGTTTCGTGAAGAATGGACTAGGAAGGGGACTGCACCCAGGATAGTTAATTTCAGCGATATTTTCTAATTAGCGCCCCTAGGATTGGGCATTTATGTGCTCGGAGGATCTTCTTTATGTTGCACGTGTAATAGCTTAGCTTCTAGATACAGCAACAGCTGACTGATCAGTTTCACACTTCTGGCGGCAGCTGCTACCCAGTATTAGAATGTTTCATGTTTTTCGCATGAAACAGTTTTATAGTCCAGCATATGTTCAATTAAGCACCATTTGCCACACAGGCAACGCCCACCAAGTATGTTTTATGTCAGTTCGTCTATGTATATTCACCTCCATTGAGCTTTGAAGCGTATAAGATGCGTGACAATTTATTTAATTACGTTACCAGAGGCGAAATACGTAGGCTATTAATAAATAAGTCTAGCAGTTGTTGGTACGAAAAGATAAATATTTTTTTTTGCTTTTGTTTTTTGTTATGATTTGCATGTTTCTAGCGCTACATTGGTATAAACAACTGCACGAAATCTAGATCGTATGTGATCGTGAGCTCAACAGGGTCTTTCTTGCGATAGATTCTGCTCATGCCCTCCCAGCTTGCCCATGCCTGCTTCGTCGCTTGGATGCCGGACGCTTCGGCCTAACTAGAAAAGAATAGTCCGATTTTGTCCGAAATGCTCGAATTGCCTTAACTGTGCAGCATTAAAGTTTGGACTAATTCTTCATTTTGACAAGTAAGACTGGGCACTGACACTTGCCTGTACCAAAGTGTCTTGTTTGCGCTCGTTATACATTTTTAGAGCACTATGCACTTATGTTTGTCATGCCTGATGGTTACTGCGTAAGTTCACAAAACAGTGTGATTTCACTGACAGAATGGAGACCCTTGTCCACCAGATGCGACATGGAGAAATTCCAGGCTTGTTTTCAGAATCAATCCTCTCTTGGGATGTCTTAAAATAGGACCTCTTTAGGAATGAGAGTTTATTTCGTCAGCATCACGCAGAAAATACGAATTAACTTTTTGTCGGAACAAGCCTTTCGTGAATTCAATATGTCCTCCGAAACTAACTTTCTCTGGCTGTTTCCATTTTGTATAAAAAACCAAGGGGTGATTAGAACGTAGACATCCGAAGGAATATCCGCCACTGAAGACATCATTTGATGGAATGGGTTATTGCTAAGCCCAGTGGATCTTTAACTCTTTAGTTCCGAAGGCTTCATAGTTTATACAACCCAAGTATAAAGCACGCCTGGTTCTTCTGGTGTTCTGAATTCTGAGCCACATTAAAGGAACATCAAATAGTACCTATAAACTTTTTGGGTCCCCACGTTGGCCTTCCATACTCCTGCTTGAAACATCTAAGTTAGACCCACCTGGCATAATAGAAATTCGACAACCCAAACCAAGCAGAGCAGCTAATAATTTTGGGAATCAAGGTCAGGGTTTACAGCGAACCTAGGGTGAAAGAAAATCCCCAACAGAATGTAATTACAACTTCCCAAACAAATAAATTAAATGTTTATGGGTGTTTTGGGTTTTCACCGTAAATGTACGACACATTCGATTTCTTACAATTAAGACGTACAATTTGATCATACTTACTAATTGTTGCACTGCAGATTATGCCGCTAATTTTACTTGTGCTGTGTAATTGTTAGCATCTCGCTTCAACACGTATGAAGCTCGCTATCCAACTTTTAAACAACCACAACAATTGACTTACTTTATATAGTGTCCGTGGTCACAAGATCCGACCAGTTGGTTAAGAGATGATAGCAGTAGATTGTGACGTCATGTGTGGTATAGTGTCGTACCTTAGCCTCATGATATTGACCATCCCTCGAAAACATTCTACGCATTTATAATACGTGAGATAAATAGGAATCGTGATGTGAGCTCAAAACCCGAATCCCGGATGAGAGGCTGTCGTCAATGATACGAATTCTCAGTGCGCTTACCTGTTGTACTTGGGGATTTCAGACAATCGGAACTAAATCTCGGCTCTACAGACCCCGTGTGCAGAGATATTCGATAGACACAACAGGTCACCAGTTTAGGTGATTTCATGAAATTTCTAACGGTCGTATCGAGCACTTAGCAGCGGGCGGGTTTCATGATTATTCCTGAAAGTTTTAGGGATTTCCGCGAATTTCCTTAGTATACAATCAGGTGTGGTTATGACTGTAATCTAGTTCGTTTCGCCCGAAAGACTTCCCTACACGCTCCCTCTCCTCTTTAATGAGTGTACAATCACGATCCAGCATAAGCTACCTCTCCTATTTAGCGCCGGAACTTGGTAGCACGATCCTTAAATATGCGTTTTTCTTACTTGTCTTCGAGTGGCTTCAGATCTACATGATACACCAAAACACTCTACCTTGTTTTGCCTCGGCTATCCATATCATTTGTTCATAGGAGCTGCCAGGTGGGTCACTCTTGTATACTTATACCCTTTCAGCCGGTTTGTGTGCTGTCAGTAAGCAGTGCGACCCATGGCACCTTCCCGATGATAAAATCGAATATAGTGTTGGTTGATGGACTGTGTACTTAATGAATAATGTAGATAATAACAAATAAAGATATACAATCCATGGACAGCGTATGCGAGTCTTCTCCTGAATCTAACTGGAGCCAAATATCGATGGGCTAATGGAGCCACAACTTGTGTCTACACAAGGTGGTGAATAACGGGTATGCTTTCTAGATTACTCACATTACTTACACATCTATCCGGCGGGCTGTATGTTTTTTGATTAAAAGGGGGAATAATGTTGCACACGGCTGATGAGTGTTTAAATTAGGAGTATTTATTTGAAAATTATTTATAAAATTACTCTTAGAAGATTCATAATTGTTATGATAAAATAAGTAGTTATTGAGTCTTATCAGTCAATGAGGCCACAAGTGAAGGCATATGAACGGCTTAATGAGCATTATAAGGTTTTTGTTAATGATTTATCTGTTTCAGCACACGGCAGTGCCAAAACTTCGGGAGGCTTGAGACCTCAAGAGAAACATATATACAAGACATATACTCCTCAACATCTAGACTTATTAATGTTAAAAAATTCCCAGCGACCAACAACGCCACATCTCCGTATAATTAGAAAATCTAAGAGGATCGATAATTTTTGATTATTAGGGGCAGCTTTCACGGTTGTTTCCTGTAATTTTGTTACAAATAATTTAACATCCTATTTTTATAAAACGATATATATATAACTAATATAAAAAAAAGCTGGTACATGTATATTTTTGCAGTATTAATTGACGGAGTGGTGTCAATTTTACTTGAGGAATGATTTTGTTTTTGAGTTCTTTTTGTTAACATAAGAATTTAGTATTGTACATGAGGATGTAGGAACATGGGATAATAGGATGCGTAACTAATAGAAGTTGATTTTGAAATAGCCAATACTCAATATTGACTTTATTACAGATATTATATATTAGAAATTATTTATTATTGTTTACTAAAAATAAATGTGTTTGCTAATGGTGATGAGTACACTAATTGAAAATCCCACAAGAAAAGCTGGTAGGTTACTGTTCCTCCTCTTACTCCAAGTAAAAATGCAGAGAAAAACATAATCGTCCCCATTGATTTGTAAATTATTAGATTTATGTGTGTTTGGAATTTATATAGTATTGTATAATTTTATATAGTAAATTTATTTCTGGATTGAGGAAGTGTATAGGTTCCTACGCGGATTTTAGAGATACATTGTATATTGGGATGGGATGGAGTTATTGATGATTTTTTGTGTATTTATTGAATATGACTTTTGAGCGCGTCGTAACTCTTCTCTCTCCACGCATGTTTTGCCGCTATTTAATTTTTATTTGCGATTGTTTTATATTTAATTTGAATTGATCTCTTATTCATGCATTATTATGTTCGTTTGTTTAACGTTTGTAATGAACTAGTATGACTTTATGAAATAAAGATAAACATATATATACTTGGTGTATTGTAATAAACTCCTCATTAAGGATTCTCTGCACATCTCTCGTTCCTGTTTGTTAAAACTTGCTGTTTTTTCGAACGGGATTTTTTATACCGGAGATGTTTATATTTCACTATATATTTATTTCAATAAATTACACTGTACTCATTATTTTGACATTTTTGTGCGTATTGTTCACAACACCTTAAAACCCTATTGTGCCTAGGTCCCTTTTTGGATATGACTCGTCCCCTGTAAACAAGTACTTTGACAGGTAAACCATTAACTTTCATAGGGGATGTGAGTATAAACTAGATCTTGACGGCAGCGTTCGCGCTCCAAACTGCGCGGGTTTTGTGCTACGGCCAAATACATTTAACATTAGATGCAGGTGTGAACCAATTCTATACACTTTTCAGCCGACACTTAGTTATATGATTGTGTTATCGTTTCTCGTACAAATAGTGCGCATATCCGTTATCAAAAATTCATATTAAATCATTTGACACGTTTGTCATAGCTGATTGACTACTCAAAAATGTTCAAATTTTTAGATTTCCATTGTTAAGGGTAATTTGCAAATACCCGCTTGCCGTCTTATTTCAAACCTCCACTTCGGAAATGCCTCACAGCACGTCTTAGTCTGTAAAAATAAAGGTATTATTCTCGATTACAGAAACGATCAGGTCGTCAGCAGAAAGAAAATTTATCAAGTGTTTTTAAATTTTTGTATATACTTATCCGACTTTGTATTTTAGTGTTTTGGTATTTATTTTTATCTATATATTTTTTTTGTTGTATTTTATACTATACACTCAAAACTAGAGAACAATTCATTAGGGTTCTTACGTATTGTTTGTGAGGATAAAAAAAACATAAGGGTCAGGCTCGATCATGTTTTGAGTTAGGTTTAGTTACCGGATACAAGATTTTTTTTAAACGCTTTAGGATCTTACTTTTGGATTACCGAGACATTTGAAAGTAGATGTGTAGTGGTCCAGGTTTAAGACAGCGAAATTATAGTTTTATCAAACTCAAAATGTAATGCTAATGTATCGGACTTCTGAACATCTCAACTTAAACTTGTCTTCCTAGCTTGTGTCTTACGGGATAATCTACTACAATATCTCATTTTAAATAGATATTTTTCAAACATTATATGGTTCATTTTTACTGCTTTTTAGAATGCAAGTTAATTCTATTATTATTGTTTTATTATATTTTTTATTTAGTTTTTTTAATTATTTTTTTTTAGGAGCTTTCAATCAAATGTACTTTTGTTATTACATCTTGCCAAGGACTGAAGGACTGGTATCTAAATAAGCGTAGCTATACAAATATCTCACTGTAGGTTAATAAACAAATGACGTTTCACAATTTTTACTGACCGGTATATTATTGAATATTAAACAGGTGTACTAGATGTATCATCAACCATAAAAGTTATTGGTCAACAAAGGATATATGAAATAATTATACCAGACAGATATCGCTTTTGAAAATACATATTATTTCAAATATTACATTGAATATATCTATAAAAATCAGTAAAAGGACAATTAGTGTGAAATCTTCAAGAACGATAAAGGTGAACCAAAGAAATGCCCCCAATAATATATTTCTTATAAGGAGTACCACTCTGAAAAAAAGGCAGATACAAATTAAAAAAAAATAAATAAGTTTAGCTTCCATAGATAATATGCACTAATCCAATTAGCCTACTAAATTGATACAGTTTAAAATATATTGCATTAGTGCTGCCGCGCCGTACGGTCACTAAATACACTAAACGTCTATTTACTGGTCCAGCCACTCCCCATCATTCCAGCGATTTAATTGCTTAAACCTAATGTGTACCTGCGACATGTAATGTATCTCTAAAGTATGTACTGAGTACTACATGGTCAACCATCTTTCATAGTACGATATTTGTAGCAATCGTTTGATTTGTTTTGGTTTAAAATACATATTTCAGAAATTAAATACAAGAGATAACTTCCTAGATATTTATTTTATACAAAGCATTTAAATCTTCTAGTCATAAAAGACATATCCAAATATATACAACAGTAACAAATAAAGCTTTTCAAAGGAACTCTTTATTTAAGAAATTTAAGTGGTCTCATGCATCCCTTATACGTCCTCGCTACCCATTGATGTGTAAAGAAATTTATGTTCCTTACCATCTTTAATTAATACAGATGTGAGTCCTTATTACATGTGTTAACAGATTATTTACATTTTCAACTCTGCTTTCATATTATTCATGTGTAACGTCCATTTTTATATACATGTGTTCTTGAGTATTATCAAGTTCTATAAGGCTGAATATTATTTAGAAAAAATAACAAACTTAAAATTTAACATGAATATTCATTAAGACATGCTAACGTTTTCCAAAATCATAAATGAATGCACAATATTTAGAGGATTATCTCTTCATTGAAAAAAGCCATATATAGTATACAAGATTATGTTTTCCAATGTTAACTCGCTCCTCATAGCCCTTCCACTAAGGAGCGGGCAAAAAGCTCACAAGTGTCACCATTTATTGATGCTAGCAAATCTCTAATAGCACCTAATATTTCTCCATATCTATATTATAAATGTCTACATTTACTTAACAATATTCAAAACTAAATTAAATGTTAGCTACATGCTGATATTGTCAATGACATGCTGAACTTCTCTTAAGACATTCAAAAAATATTATCTCCTCCCTAATATCTCCACAGTCTGTGTTCTCTCCACTTCTGTTAAAATGCAAAATACTGCTATTCGTAAGCCATAAAATAGAGATGATATCAATAGCACTTTATAATTAAATTCGGTGAATGCTTAAGTAATTTTTGGTCAACAAACAACTAATCTTTTACTTGGTAAATAAATTATATTACACTTCAATAACAAAATGATTGTATCATACTTTATATTCAAGTGCTCTGGAAAACTATTTCCACATATTCTATAACACAATTTAGAAGGTTTCTTGTACCCGAACATATATTCGTCTCGCAGTGTGGCTGTGGTCCATTTTTAAAAAATAAATAAATATCAATCTTCTTTTCTGTTTACATATATTCCAGTGCCTTTTCGAAGGTTAAATTTATATAGGTTGCAAATTTTCTGTGATTTTCTAATGTTCTTGTTTCAAAGTTGAATATTGAAACATGAGTTTATAATGGGTAGTATTATTAGATAGGTAGTATCACACATGGAACAATTGCTTATCTATATTCTCGTTTAGTTATATTACATAAAAATACGTTTCAGAAATTATCCATTTGTATAAGCCCATATGTTAAATATTAGCATCATCAACTTTATATTATATGATAACCATTTTCATCACCAATTCGTACAAATTCAAAGTGTCCTATTTTTGGTAGTAAATCTTTTATGTTTTTTCATATATCGCTCTTAATCAATATATTGTTTTTTGACAGTACGGGACGTGGTCAGCCAAAAGTTTATTTGGATATTGTCCTAGATTTTGCGTTGTCCATTTGTTTCGTGTTACTGACGATATGGTGATAGGAATTGTACTTAATACAAAGAACTCACAATATACTTTCGCGACCTAATGTTTGTTATTTAACATTCATTTATATCCCATATGTAAGACATAACAGAGGTGACGTTGTCTTTTAAGGAGTTTCCTGTATTTACAATTGTTTACAAATTATAATAAGTATATCTGCACTTGACTCATAAGTAATTAAGCAACACTGTTATAAGAAATGCGTGTTGTTAATAATACACATACTCAGATATGAAAATATGTTATGTAACAAAGCTCATACAAATCTAATTTTATATGCGAATTTTCTTTATGTTTTATATTTTATTCCGTGTTAGGTAAATAGATAACTGTGACTAAATTATATTTATAAATGAAAGTCTTGTCCTTTCTTAAAGGTAAGCGAATATATAAGTAGGGTCTCAGTTAATTACTATCAAACTTCGCCATGTTAGATTGTTTGAATGGCAACAAGCAATTGAGTATGCTACTATATGCTAATGAAGACACATTGGACCTTTAATCTAGTCACCAAAGAGGACCCTCGAAAGAAGTTACTGATTGTTTTTTGAGAAAAAAAATAAAGAATTGTTACAAGTGCTGTATCTCACTTTGTTACGAATATTGAAAATCGCTATTTGTGTATTTTTTAAATCTATGGATAAAATCTCAAAGAACATTAAATTAAATTAAAAGAGACAGACACGATAATCATAAGGACACAAGGATGTGATACTTTTAAAAAGCGAAATTTAGATAATGATTTCCAATTAGCTCTTAATTTTGCACTAATTAGACTATACAGCAATGTTAAATCATATTTATCAGAAAATTTTTAGTTTCTCCGACATCCAGAGAAAAAGTTAAAAACATTATTTGAAGCATTTTCAGTGTGACTCCCAGAACTCGCAGTATTGACCTAGAAAATTACCTCGACAACTTTAGTATACACATTACTGAGGTAAATTGTGATGACATTTCATTAAGAATTTTACTTTCCTTTATAGAGCATCATCATTCTCAGTCTTCTAATGCAGAACTGTTAAAACCCTTTCGTTAACACCATATTAAATAGGTCAAGGGAGATCTGTTCCGATTATTCGTGTTAATTTAGCAATGACCAGTCTCTCTGTGATGACTTATTGTTGAGATAAAATTTTCGTATCGTTGTCGCTATTTGATATCAGAAATTTTTGAAGAGACCTGCGCAATATTTCTAAACTTGGCTTCTTTATTTCATTTACAAAATGCTTTAACTTTTTGTCTGAAAATAGTCATAATTTCTCCGACATGGAGAACGTCATTTTCTCGCTAATTTATGCAGGAGATGATCAGATGTTTTTTTGAATTGTAAAATTTTGGAGAATTTCTATTGTCCCCATCTAGAATTTATTTACATATTATCGCTATACATAGCAACTCAGAATAGTTCTCTCGGAATCATAGTGTACCCACCTAAAATTATATTTGGTTACCATTAAAAAAAAAAATGGTTACACAGGAATATGTATATATTTCTGTTCGTCCATTTATTCTTATTTTGGACAGTTTTTCATTTGTGTTTATCGTAAACATTTATATGTCCGACTATACATCCAAATCACAGCAAATATATTATCTGATGTGACCTCTTGTTATGACCTATAAGAACATTAGAAACCAACGTCTACATGTCTACCAAGAATACTATTAGGGTACCTTGCTACATATAAAATTTTGATACAATCCTTTTTCATTATATTGTATTCGGGAAAAAAACACAAAAAAATATATTCGGTACAGTATAAATATAATTGAGAGCTTTTGTATATTATTATCTTAGACTTAGCATTATATCTGGAAATTTAAAGCGCGCGAACATCTGATTCGATCTTTTCTATCTGGAAATATGGTCTGCATATTAAAGACGAGATCACATTAACTAAAATATTGGGTATATAACTGTATATAGCAACATAGGAGCGCTTTCTAGAAGGTGGCGAAGACAACGTAATACTAAAGTCTCGAATAAATCTTTGGCTACGCGTATAAAAAAGTGCTATCTTTAAATCATACCCATTCCTCCTTTGCACAAACAAATTACTTTCTTAAAAAGTAGTCCTTTTATGTAACCCTCTATGGATATTAGCTTTGTTGCAAAGATGTACAGTCCTTGTGTACTAGAGATTAGTTCCATAGAACGAGCACCTCTTTCTGGTGGAATCACCTGTGAAACCGTAAATCAATCCTCGAAAAGATAGCTGATATAAGTATCAATAGTCGAATATTTCGCGATCAATGATTATTGTTGTACTTTATCTTATCGGCGAATATGTCGAACATTCGTTTCAGTCTATTCTTTTTAAGAGCGTGTACCGTTAAAACAATTTCTTAATTATTTATTCAATTTTAAGTGGCGTGCTAAATCGAGTGTTGAGTAACCTACTTATCCTCTCGTCTGACCGGTTCATTGTAATCTCGCTCACCTCTCTCTTACGCTTGTTACTGAGATTTGCCTCTGATTCAATCTTTTCTTTAAGAAGAATTTAATCTCGATATACAAATATGAAGTTAAACTCTATTAATCCGCTAGGTGGCCATTAAATTGAAGAATTTCTAAAATGAATCACCGGCATCTGAATACTATCAAATTAGATAATGTTTTAAAGCACGTCAGGAACAGCCATTGACCTAATGACAGGTTGTCGCGTGGGTGCACATAGCCACATTTAGATCGGGTTCGTATTACCTAACCGCATCTAACATTATGAAATTTGTGTCGAAAAGGCTTGTAACTTTTGATTGCACACAGTGCTCTCTTGAGTCAAACCCTGCTCTTGTGTAAAGATAGACAACTGTTGCTTAAATGATCAGCCTAGATTTTGCGAGTTTCTGACAAAATAGTATAAGTGGCATTCACAGAATTACATGAGGATGATAACAATGGCATTTGTGGAAACAATGCGTATGATGGCACCATGTTGTGTAACAATTCAACATGGAGAAGTTGACGAGGTAGATGCTGAAATCTTCCCGTTGGAAGCGAAGTGGAAATTCTTGCTTCGTATGAATAATATATTAATCATACTGCTCCAATTTTTATCACCAGATGCGCATTTCGACAATTTGTGTGTCTTCGTTCACCGTGGCTGCTCTCAAAACCGTAAATGTGGGTAAACAATTCACATACCGAGGACTAATGTAAAGCTAAAACTCTAAAAGTAAATTCAAATGGGAGTTGACCTTTCTAAAAAAGTAAATTTCATAATAGAATTTTATTTCGTCATTCTTCAAAGCTGCGGGGCCATTACCACCAACATATGATGTTCATTTTGTTAGTAGGAATTCAGTAAGCTCATTGTCTCTCACGGCAGGGAATGGAAGGCATCACTGAATTAATCCTTAAATGTTTTCGATTATGGAAACTGATTTTTTTTTCGTACCTCATTGCATATTGAAAAAAATAATAACAACCAAATACAAAATATCCCTGCTATTTCAAGCTAGTTTAATTATAGATACTAGTTACAATTTTCCTCCAAAAAGCTTAATGAAGCAATAAACACATAGCAAACTATTGTA
>CAJDSM010123995.1:79-13172 GCA_903981925.1 Ostrea lurida
TATTCGCCCTGGCTGCAGGCCCTAACTTAGTACTGACTTTGCACACTGAATCAGCTGGGGGTTCGACCCGCGGACCATATTTACCACATGTAACCTCCTAGCTACCTTGATTCTATTTCACGTTACCTCGCTCCTGCTAAAGCTACACTAGCTGGCTTTGCTTTGTCGTACGGGGCTAGGTGCGAGACATCGTGATTCGGGGATGTTGACCAGCGTCTTTGTAGGAGGTAACCCGCCTAACGGTAGATACCCTAATATTTGCGGTCCTTTGGCGGGTGCTTGGGGTGGCTTGCTAGCGCCCTTGTCCTTAGAGCCATAGTTTTTTGACATGCGAGACTCTGAGTGCCGGCTTTTTTGGAGCACGTTCGACTTCCGACGCAGGTACACCGCAGGTCAGTCGGGGCCTGTGTGGTAACAGATGGGGGTCAGTGTCTTCTTGGGCGCTTATCTGGTTATCGCACGTTACGTGATGAGTACCTAATGACATGCTTTGTGTGGCTGCGCTCTTATTGCTTTTTTGTACATGCTGTGGGGGCGTAAGGGCATCTCACGTATTGTTGGGTGGTCGTGACCCATGGGGTTAGCCTTAGTACTCGTTGGGTTCGTTTTATCCCTTCTCAACTGCTGCTTACTGGAACTTCGGTGTCTGGGGTCCGTATGTTGGTTTTTACAAGTATTGGATTGCGACCCTTGATCGACATCGTACGTTCCTTTCCAGATACTACCTTGCACACTGATAAAATAATGGGTTTCTGTCTTTTTGTCCATGTTCGTCTTTAATTCTCTATGTACTTCTGGTATTGGTTTTGTCTGCCTACATCTTGTTCACTCATCACTTCCGAAAATTCACATCCGGGGGGAGCCCTGTACAGGATATATCTTCTACGGTAGTCTTCGTCACTGACTGACTTTGCAACACCTGAGTGGTTACGTGGCGTGACCAGAAGGTTATGCAGCAACTGCTTACACAAGAAGGTTGACCAGAAGGTTTACCCTAGTACTTTTTGTGTGCTTGGCGTCCCCGATTAGTTTTTTTGTGTTTGCTTACACACTGAAATGGGTGCCACAGCAAAGGCACCTAGGGCGGTAACCTTAAGCGTTGTAACTTGTAGAACATTGCTAGAACCGGAATAAGTTAAGCACTTCCAATATTGTAGTCTTCCCATCTATACACACATGCTGATTCAATGCCACTGTACTGTAAAATACAATCGACTTATTCTCGTGCTTTAAAGTTCGTTGGTTTTGAAACTAAATTTGAACCCTATCACTTTGACTACTATATGGAGTTCATTGATGTAATAATTCGATCTTAAATATATGCAGATTTTGATACGTGCAGAAGCAGGGATGGTTATTCTCGAACGAATGGATTATATTTAGATATCGTTATCGCTTTATTACTCTATTCGCCGCTTGGATACCCCTCGTCCACCCGCCTCCCCAGTCGCTACTCAAAGATACTCTGATATTCCAATGATCACTACATGAAAAATAAGATGCAGTAAGTGAACCTCAACCAGCATCTTACCAAAGGCTCTAAACCTCTCTTGATCCTTTACCTTGTCAGTTCGACGGACGGTTAGTGGATGACCTTGATGAATAGACGGACCTTCAGCTGCACCCCAGGAAAGCGTCAATTTCCTCTTTATTTGTTTGTAACATGAACTCCACATCTACGGCGTAGGATAACTATGGACCGAATCGAAGATACTCTAATTCTGTCTGTATGTGGGCCTCACTTCTGTAAAACGACAAAAATATGCGGGGAACTCTTACACGTGCTTCACGACGCACTCATAAGCTGCACACTGGGCGTTCACTCCTATTCGGAGACGATCCGGGTCAACTTCTCCTTTCATGGAGCCTCCCTAGTCATTGACAAATTGAACCCAACGTTAAAAGATTACAAGAAGGTCCTCGTCTGGATGAATATGTTGACCTTCAGGACGTTTCACCAAAGGGTTGTCGCAGCTTAACTTTTCCAAACAAACAATGTAGTTTTAATATTTCTTCGATGGGCATTTTTGCCTTTAGCGTTTATTAACTACCTTTTTCACAGGAAATGCCGGGCAAGGATCGATAGAAAAGTCTATATTTTTTGGTTTGTCTTGAGAATCGGCAACATTTCTGTTCAACGGATCAATTTTATTAATTGGTTGTGGTATGCAGCTACTTAATTGCACTTTGTGAATATAAAGTCCCTCCTGATGGTAGTCATCTAGAGAGTCAAGACACATTGGTTCAAGTTCTTTTTACCACTGCAATCCTGACAGTGGTCTATGTGTATAGACACACCCCGCTGGTTACCTCCAATCACTTGTTTCATCAGGTCTGTGGGTTTCGGCTCAATGTCTCTATTGTCTCTAGACCCATGTTGGTATCCATTTTACTGCCATATCGATAGTATCTCAAGGTAATATTCGTTTCTGATGTTCACAAATTGTAAGGTGGTGTCGTAGCGGTTATGTCCCCCCCGTCACTCGGTCATGTTGGGTGCTTAGATCCAAGTATGTGATGGTCAGTGTCTCTTATGTGGTTTGTCATGGCTAGTTCCATGACGCTGGTCTCAATATGAGTTGAATTGTCCACGAATGTTCGGGTTTGTGATGTTTGTCGCTGCTTCGGTTTTATGATCTTGTTGGGGGTTGCTCCTCCACTTGGCCGTGCCTTGCCATGCTGTTGCTGGTCATAAGCCTGCCTACTCAGACACTCCTTCGGTAGTCCCACCCAAAGCACTTTGTGATACCTCATACAGACCAAGTTCCTAGCACAATGCATCACGGAAAGTTATTCAACAGCTATTATCAAATCATACTTTTTCAACTTCTATATCCTCACACCGCTTCGACTGACACTACTATAGATAACGAGGCACCTGGTTTAAATTTATGTTTGAGAGTTGTAATTCTATTCAAGCAATCCAGAAAACCAATTCGTGGGGGAAACAACAGCCAAAATTACTAGTTCTAACCTGCGTTATCCTTTGAATTCTCTACTTGGGGCTATCTTGAATAAATCAACTTTTGAGACCATTCCAGTTGATATTGGATTCGATGTTTTACTCTCATGGTGTTACGAGTAATACCCATTAAGAAGAACTTAGTTAGGTCCCTTGAGACTATTTCCAAATCAGACCTCCGTACTGACCATACGTTTACCTGAGCTCTGTTAACTTTCGTGATGCGACCGAAGTTTGATCTCCATATGTCCATTTGTGGAGATTTTTTTCGTTTTCTGTTTTTTTTTACATCTTATCATATTTCACGTGTATTGGTGACCGACCATGGAAATACTCTAAAGTAACTCTCTCAAAGAGTCTCACATGGGCCTAGGCTTGCAACATCCCACTTGGTACAGTCATGTGTTAGCATCTGAGGCTTGAGTACCACCTGATGGAGATGGGAACAGATTGGTGCTACCAAGAAAGAGTTAACCTACCCAATCAGCTTGAAACTGGGAATTGCTAAGTAGGTATTCAGGCCCTCGCTTTCGAGCAGACCTTTGATGACAGCTGTGCCTATGAGCGCGCGATGAATATACCGGAGCGAAGTCCTGTCTAGCAAGGGCCAGAGTCGACTCTAAGTTAAGCGTACTCAATATCACCTAGTACTTTGCTCACGAATATAGAATCGCTACACCGTCACAATTTATTGTTCGTTAAACGTTCAGAAGAACTAACTAGTGTCTGTCCACTGTACATGCATGCGAACTACTCTATAAGTAAAAATGTACACCGAACCTGTCGCCTTTACAGGCTCCTCCAGCACGTGGCGCGAACATCCCGTCATTCGGTAGACTACTACGGTCTACCTTACCTGCCGAGTTTACGGGCGTACCGATCTTGTCATACTCCATGCTTTCCTCACATCAAGTCAGTCATCATGTCTTGGTTGCCTTAATACCTCTACAATCTGATCAACGCTTGATCAACACCTTGAGATGCAAATGGGCTTGGTAGATGATATCAATTAGGACACTTACTTCTGCTTAAACGTCAACTTCAAAGTTCTCAGCACAACTCATGAGACTGAACCAGATTCCTTTTTGAGTTAATCTTATACTTTTTTAATAAATCTTCCAGTTTTCAAGAGTTCATAGTCGAAGGGTGTTATATATATTTGTTTCAAGATAGATATCATACCATCAATTTTTTTATTCCATCTCTTTGAGTAGTCATCTTGTAAGATGCAATTATAGTTTTTCGCAGATGATGAATTTCATTTAAATTGGTCCCTTTCTTCACTACGCAGAGATATATATCGCTAAGCATGTATTTCAATATTGCATCTACCAGCATTGTATTCTTGTTTGCGTCTTCATTTCTCCAGCACATGCGGTGTCGAGTTTAACGCGCGCGAGCTGTTTGACTCACACGGCGTCTGTGAGCGACACATTAGTGGCTGAATGGGTGAGGCCAGATGCAAGCGGTTAAGCGGCTGACCCTAAATCTCCAGTCAATAGCCGGTCAGGACACGAAAGAAAAAATCTGAGGGCTTACAGCGACTGGTGTGGAGTGTATTGGAGGGGGACCGTACAGCTACCGTCTCTCAAGCAGAGGGTAGCCTCAGATCTGCCCAGGGAGCTTCTTCTCGACAAATGAACTCTCTCAAACTGTTCCTGACGTGAGTGAAGAGAGTTGACTATGGGAGGACTTGGCTCAAGAGCTGTGGCGTGACCTTCAACCGTTGGAACAAACACTTTGTTACGCAAGTTCACCTACGATTTTAGAATGTGAATCTCGTCTGACATCTCTGCCATGTAGTCTACTGAATTCATGCCACTGAGTTTGTTCATGGGGTACTGACAGCGTATACTGAGATAGCGACTTTAAAGCTTATGCCTGAAATCATTTCACAGTTGTGTTTTAAGTGTCAAGAGTTCTTTATCGAATAGCCTTTAAATTATTACAAAACATGTTTAGTTACATGATTATTCAAGTATAATTTCCTTATGCACTGACACTTACGGATTGGCGCAGACTTGTAGAGTTCTCGACACTTTCCGGTTGGCCAAAACTTATGTCACTCATACAACCGACGTTTCTACACATATACTGTACATTAAGTACCTTTCCGAGAGCATGTTCAGGTTGTTTGTATATTTGCACCTAAGTCTAACGAGAATCACTACGATAGAAGGCCTCATGGCCACATCGGCTTCTACACGAAGTGAGCACCTGCTTCTGCCACTCAAGAAGGCAGCAAATAGTAGGGCAATTTGTATTATTCCTCCTTATTTGTGTGCTCACTCCTGACCAAGCTTCACAACCCCGAGTGGTGAGGGGTAGGCTGGGGGGGTGGGGCGAGGTGGTCTCAATATCTTAAACACTATCAAAGATTAAGTCTAATAAGCTCGAAAGTATTTCAAGGAAAGCTTTCAGGTAAATAATTGCACTCAGCTTTGGTACCCTGGATCTCAGTAAATATTAATGAACGAAACTTTTAAAGCACAGGTATTATATCTATACACCTAATTAATATTTTGTGCATGTGTAAGATCAGCAGATTAACAGTTATTGGATTTCCCAATCGTTGTTCGAGATATATTATCGTGTTGGCCATGCTATCAAGAGGCTAATCTACTTCTGGACCACACATCGATTTTTTTGTCAGGCCTTCTTCTCCGTAGGTGTTCAGCACGTGGAGACGTTCCTCTGAACATAACTTTTTCTTGTCCATCTATTATGCTTTCAAGGAATAGAGCGTTCTTGATCTGTTTGCCTGGTCCCTCAGTGGTTCTTGCAAGAAGAAGCTATTTTCCGTTTAAAAAGATGTGTTCTCCTTATATAATCATAAGTAAACTTGTTGATCCGCAATCCGGCCTCCTAGTCCGTCAAGAGTAACCCTTCTTTTGGGGTGTCATGTATCGAATCAAACTGATGAATCCCTCCTTACGTATCACAGAGACAAGAGATACTTCCTAATATACTTAAATCAATGAATTTCAGCTTTCCTGGTCCCAGGTCGTTTGAGAGCAAGAACGATTTCGAGTACACGACGTTTACCGGTATGATATAATTAAATTTTTTGTCAAGTTAACACCTTTTCCTTGATCCTCTTCGTCAACTAGTGGCCCCATCGACCGCCATTCTCGGCGGAGTCATAATGGATCTTAGAACACAAACTAGTAAGTTCCGCTTTATGACATATTTCAGGCGAATGCTCTTCTAGTATTAATCCTATAGACGTGTTGCCTGGCCAGTAAATTGTGAATCTTTGTCCAGTAGAGTAGATGTAATATCTGTAAAGATTTTTCCCTCATAGAGTATTTATTCCTGATGTAGAGATATCCTGCAGTCAATTGTGTTTGCAGAATCGTATCTGCTGCGCACACACAGCGGTGCATAAGCACTCAAGTAAGTAACCTTGAATAACCCTCTACGAATCTGCCATCTACTATAAGTAAATCGAGGAAAGTATTTCTTCGCCATTATTAGGATATAATATATCAGTTTTCGCTGTTCCCCCATGTCTTATTTGAGAGGGAGAGAGCATTTGTTTCACACAAGATTTTTACCTCCTATTGAGCTAGAAATGCTATCATTAGATATAAATGAAAAATCTTTGTGGGATCTGCGCATTGAGGGGTTTGCGAATATAGCCTTTGTGTTTGGGGACACATGACGTTACCTATATCCCTGGGGGTTGCAAATGATTTTGATCAATATCTTTCTGACATTATCCTATTTAATATTTTTCAGGAAGCACTCCATTATAAAGTTATTCTATGTCTTTCCGCGGCCCAGGTGGAATGATCATTTCAATGAGACGAACGAAGGAGATCGTATTTGTAAACGATATATCTTTTCCCTACCTATTAATATCAGCATTCTAGTCTTCAAATCGCGTTGTGAAGCCCTATTTCTCTCGTTGCTCGGCCTCTTAACGCCGAATCCTGATCACGCTGTTAATAATGCGTCCTGGATTGGTCCGTGGCTGGGCGCTTTCAGTGAGGTACTGGCAACACTCAAATCTTGAATCTTTTGTGCTACTTGTAAATGATTAAAGGGTAGGAAAGACATTCGGATATAATATCTCAACGGTATGAGCGTATCGATGCGCCATCTAGTATGTCCTTGTAGAGAGTAAAGAGTTTTAATGATGCGACACCTACTCATTGTTATTTTCCTGAAGATATTTTAATACTTCGTACGTGATTTAGATCTCTCCCTTTAGACGAGGTGCACATTGGGTCCTCTACCTTAATATCCATATTGTTGAGACACCACCACTTGCAAAGCCCCCTGGTAAGCCATAGGATAGTATGGCTTTTGTGCGAAGCATTGATTTATGAAATTTATTTGGCCCAGCGTGCTCTCATTAAGGTGAGAGAGAAGTTCGAAAAAACTTGATCCAAGAGCTTCAACTCAAGACAAGACGTGATTCAAGGACGCGCGACGCACACCAAGACAGCGGACGGACACGGACAGATTCAGATTCGCGGGAGCGAGAGCTAATTTAGGGAATTATTCACGTGAAAAGCTTCTATCCTTGAGTAGACTTCCTGGCTGCAAGAATGCATGATCTAATTAAATTCCTTTGCGTCTCCTCAATTGTATTATACTTGTTCACACTGACTCATTTGTGTCTTCTCCCTTCCACACCACAAGAGTACCCTTGAGGCTAGGCTTGTTTGGTCGGCCAAAGATAATATGGGGTCACCTTTGTGCCAAGAGAGATGAGACAACAGATGGAGCCTGTGCTCGTCCAGGTTTGTAAAGATAATTCTCGACAGTTATATATTTTCTATGACACCCGAAGAAAACACAGATGTCGTACCACTCACACAACTAACACTCATTACATACAGCATGTTCCGCCTTGGTTCTTTGCGGTCCGCGTATATTGTTGCACGAGATAACCATAGTGGTCCTGCCGCTTCACTTACGTTTGAATGGAGTCATTGAGCATCAGTCATGTACTAAACTAGATGAACCAGCAACGATCAAGCTGGTTCATTACTTCAATCAAGGCCACCCCGTCTCGAGAGGTCGTGTCACCTGCCTTAGGGAGTTGGTGCATTTCCTAAACATTATGTCGGCATTAACTAGTAGAATAAACGGATTTTGTCGATGTGAAATAACAATACAATTAGGCAATCTGATTGAGAATAAATGACTTTTTGAATGTCGTATAAAACAATTTTCTCATGGAGTATATCTTGTCATGAAACTAGACAACAATAAGATATATTGGTAGTAGAGACTCCTGATAATACTGCATATGTGGCTTTGTTTGTTATGGTGAATGTTTCTATATTAAAAATAGTAGATCGGCTGTGGCTATAGATACTCTAGAGTATCCTTATATCTAAAGAGAGAGGTAATAACTTTCAATCAAGTAGAACACTAAAAGCCGTCAAAATTGTCATACATGTGCCTACCCTGACTTTTTGGCCCAACCACTATCGCAAGCATGTTTTTTGCCTGCTCTTTAATTTATGAATGTTGCGGTCTTTGTCCGACGGTACAGCTGATAGATTCTCGCCATATGAACACTGTTCCACATAGAGAAGCATGCAGCGCCGAGGAAGTAGCGTCTTAATAATTCTTTCCCAGAGTGAGAGTTACGAGTATATGGCGCCCCATACCTCGACTCTCGAGTTTCGAATTTTCCTTTGGTTATAGTGTTTGTCTTTCTCTGTTTTAGGAGAGATTGCATTGACATTCCACTTAGCGTTCTCCTTCATATTGACACATTCACTCTGGCATGCCGCATTCCTCTCCCAAGTTTTTTTTTCCTAGCGTAATGGTGCACTTTAACATATTCGAAACACGCGAGCACTTTGGCTAAGACGGCATTCCACATGACTCGCATAATTGCGTAACATTCCCTCGATACATCATTGTCGTATGAGCCTAAAGCTCCCTTTTCGCCGCCTTGGCTTGTTTCTTTCCGATCTCCCTTTGAGACATTTGTATGTTACCGACCCCTCCTGTTTACACCCAACGATGCGCCTGGGCTACACCCACTCGCACACCTTTTCTTTCTTTGTGTTCGGCACTGAACTTGTCTTTGCCCCATCTGCTTCCCCTGCCAGTTCTCCGACTAGCTACACTTCAATCTCGGTCGAAGTTCTTGTTTTCGTCAGTAGGACCTTCGAGTCCTAGTGTGCTCTGATTCAACCACTGTATCCCTACACCACTCTCCTTCAATGTCTGGTTATACTCGACCATCTTTGGTGTTCTTCGCTTCAAGAGATCGCTCTGTAGACACATTTGGTTCTTGATATTCCGGTGGCGCTTGCGCTCTTACCATTGCCGACATAACTTCTAGTGCTTGCCCGTTGGTCGATGCTTGACGAACGTATACTATTCTCATTCTTTTCTCGAGGTGAGATAGAGACCAGGGCCGTACTCTGTTCTAAAACTGATCTCCTCAGTGTTTGCAGTTCGCCTACAGGCGATTCTCTCCACTGAAGTCGAATAATCTTGCCGATCTTTGACTCTCTCTTTCCTCCGTGAACATTTTCCTATATCAAGTGTCTCCCTCAGCCGATTGGTCCGAATTTTCGCCCACTTGCTTCCCATACGCCTTTCCTTGTTCCTGTTCTACTTGAGTGGTCTTAAACTCTCCTTTGCGCCTTTTAAGAAGGGCTTGTTCCCTCCTTTGGTGCACACACTTTATCTGTCGTACTCTTGTTTCTGCTTTTTCTGCCCTTTCGTCCAGCACGCCTCTTGCACTCATCTTCGTAATTCATTTTATCTTATTTTTTCCATCACCTGTCTCAAAGCGGTAGGCGTGTTAATCTATTTGTACCCCCCCTAGACCATACCCCACGGGTTACAGGGACCTATTGCAGTGCATGAGCTACTATAATCCGTAAGAGTAACTTCCCCCTGACTCGCTAGCTCGTCACTTACTATAGCCCTTAACACCGTACCTTCCATGTGTCATGCTTTGTATTCTGTAGGTACCGCCTCTGGTATAGTGATGCGCGCCCTGCTTGAATGTGGCTATACTCTTCAACAATTCCATTCCATCTTTTACCTTTCGCTTCGAATGAAATTTCTCCATGTTTGCATTGTTGTCCTCTTTAGGTTTTTGCATATATCCCAAAAGAAGCTCGACATAAAGTGACAGCCCGGATGAGCAGTAACCTGCCACTATATCTTCGTGCCTGTTCTCTATCAATGCTTCTAGGATATCTTCAACGGACTTTGATCTCACATTTCATTTCGCCCCGACTGTCCTTCTAACTTTGGCAGAAACGTGTATGCTTCAACATGACCCACCACTTATAGTGCGATTAAATAGGCGTGGACTTGACTTTTGACCTTGTGCGAATCGTCAACTTCCCCTCTTTTCTATGTAAGTTATAATGCAACTGTCATAGTTTTATATTCCCGTCCATGCGCATCCTCGGGACTCTGCTTACTTGTGGCCCCTGTGTGGTCCTTATACTTATTCTTTTCTCTTTTTTCCAAGTTGATGCATTGAGTCCTTGAGCGTCAATTGGGATCTGAGTGGCTCAGTGTTCTTGTCACTCTGCCGGAGTACGTTCTGATCGCCCCGCCGCCACTGCTTATCGAATGGCCAGAAACGGTTCCGAGGGGGCACCTGACACACTTCTTAACCTAACATATGAAAGATCTTTGATGCTGCCGCACGGGTTGATAGGACGAATCCTCCCCATGGCTTATTCAAATGTGTTCCCGTCTGAATTCCCCTACTTTTCGTTTCATACTTCTTAACGCGGTCCGCCTACCTAATACTTATTTTTCCAATTGCGGAGACCCTCCGCTGCCTCTCTCGGCCTCGCTGTCCTTCCCGCCTAATTCAGCAAAGTCCTCATTCGTTTCTCCTAAAACGTGCTTGTTTTTTCCCTAAGTGGCAACTTTTCTGCAGTGGGTTGCATCTGAGCTCTGCCGCATTTTTCGTATGCTCTTATTAACCTGCTCTTTCGGTTCTCTAGACTTGTCCCACTTTCTCCACCTCAGCACATGGGTCGTACGACTTATACAGGGTAAATGCTGCCCTGTTTATCTTTATGGTCTCCAGCACTCAAGTGCTCACACTACGTGCGTGTGACTCGAGTTCATGCAAGGGATTCCCACCTTGAGCGACCTTCCATGACTATTCCCTTTGCGAGCTCCCACCATCTTTTCAGTTTCGTGTTGTCTCTCTCTGTGTCCTCGGAGGATCACCCGTGTTGCCCTCTACTACACTCAGTAGCTTCTATTGTCCAGTATGTTGTTTTTCCTGGATTGATGGAGGTTACGTGTGCACAGGCTACACTAGGTTAACTTCTGACTGCTTTCTGTCTGTTTATACAAGATTGTCCAGTTATATTGCCCCGCAATTGTTGTTTCTCGAGTCCTGTTCTTTCATAGGGGTTTGCGCATATTTATTCTTGGGGAACACAACTTCCACATCAATGTTTACTGATGGAAAATTCGACATGTGAATTGTGGTCAGAATCTTGCCATAATTGCTGAACGCACTATAATTGAGATTTATTCTCCTAGTAATTTAACTTAACTTTTGCATATCTCGCGCAATGGTTTACCATCGTTTTTGTTCTGTCATATCCATATTGTCAGTAACTGTGTTTCATTAAATTAATCCCAGCGTACCTCCTTTGCCGTTCAGCGGGTCTCCTATTTACTGACCTGTTCTGTTTGTTGTCTCCACTAGAGGACGCTACTCTGCGTCTCTGATTAAGGAAACTACATGTCTATGCTGGGGCTCGCGAGTCTAGAGCCGTAACTTTGAGCCTTACTGCTGCTGCTGTTTACCTTCGCCCCCGAGTGCCCATGCTTGTGACCAGCGGGCTGCGCTGTCCCCTTAGGCAGAGTCTGCCACTACACATTATCTATCTAGCCGGTGAGTCCGAAACGTGTCTTGGCTGGAGCTCTTCTCCCCCATCGCTGATCTTCAGCCTCTTCTAAACCCCTACGGCAGGCTGTGAGACTGGTTCCTGCAGTGACGATCGTTGGCAACATGGACCCCCTCTGATGTGGTATCGAGAGACCAAGGACCATTCACTATTTCTCTTTAACTTATGTACTGGGGCCGTCTGTTCTTAAACAACGTCTTTAAGCATTTCAAGCGATATTGTTACTAATGGGCAGTGGTTAATGGCGACTGCGCGTGACGTCGGACGTTATTCGCCTGATTTAGTATCCCTGTTCGTTGACATCTTCAGTTCTCCTGAGTGTTGATGTGTGTTCGCTGCCGGAGGTGGTGTATTCGCACTACGCATGGCCGCTTGCCTTCCTGTATTGCATCATTGTCTGCCGTTTCTCCGTCCGCGAGCCGGATTCTGCGTACTATCTTGATTGTAAATTTTTATTACGCTCACCTAAACTGAGAGTGAAGTGAAGCTTTCCTGAATCAGCCTTTTGTTTCTCGTTTGTCTGTCCGACTGTTCCGTTGTAACTATGCCATATTTTTGTTTCCTTCTCTAGAACCACTGGGACCAAATTCAACCAAAACGTGGTACCAAATCATCCTTGAAGTGAATCTGGACTCCGGCCATTTTGTTCTTCTTCTATATTTAACACCGTAACACGTCCTTGCACTTCCTATCTAAGTAGAAAATTTTAGACATTGGAGTTTAACCTTATTTTTAAAAACCTTACCTATTCACAATAACATCTGACTTTTAAGGTGTTTCAATTCAGGCATATTCCAGTGAATTACGCACCTTAACTTGTAATCATAATCAAACAACCCTACAATCTCAATTTTTTTTCCGGCCATTCCTCAAGTCAAATCGAAATTGGCCCAAAATTACAATAAATTTCGCAGACATTCTATATTTGAAAAGTGAATGAAAATTTATGTTTCCATGTATGAAGTAAAATTAAATCAATGAAATGTAGGGGATTTATCTGTGTTATGGCACAAAGGGTAAAGTAGGCATTGTGCTGGCCGAATGCCATTTATTTAATTGTTGGGAAAAATCATTGTTTAAACTAGAAATGAGCCATAGTACATGTATTACGAAGATATTTGATGATTGATGATCTTTGTTTTCAGTGCAAAGACTACAGAGATGCATGCCAATGATCTATTTACTGATTAACAAAAGAGGGAGATTGTATTGCTTGATGTCACTAAAAAGTAGACAATGAACAACTGAAATG
>CAJDSM010124032.1:265-10716 GCA_903981925.1 Ostrea lurida
AGAAAAATGAGCTGGGAGGAGCAGCCGATAAGTTGAGAAACGGTCTGAGCAAGATCGATGACACGCGACAGAAAGTGGAGAAAATGTCTATAGAGTTAGAGGACGCCAAAACTAAAGTGGCTCAGTTTCAAAAACAGTGTGATGAATACCTGGTGATTATCGTGCAGCAAAAACGAGAAGCAGACGAACAGCAAAAGGTCAGAGTTCACATAGACACACTGCATGTAAAACTGCTGCATATATGGACACACTGCATGTAACACTGGAATAATATAGACGACACTGGTATGATAAAACTGAATATAAGACACGCTGTATATATAGACACACTGGTATATATATAGACACACTGCCATATATAGACACGCCTGCATGTAAATACTTGAATATTTATGAGTACACACAACTGCCTATAAAACTGAATATATAGACACCACGTATTAAAAACTGGGATATATAGACACACTGGTATGTAATAACTGAATTATATAGACACGGCTGTATAGTATGAGCACACTGTATATGATATATTGACACACTGGCAGTATATAGGACACGTTGCATGTAAAACGAATATACGAGCACACTGCATGTAAAAACTAATATATGATCACGACCCTGTAATGTAAAACTGGAATATATACAGTCATGGTATAATAGACACACTGTAAATTAGACACACTATATAATAGACACACTGTATATATAGACACAAGAAGCTTTTTTGTGTAATAGTGAGACACGGCACTGCTAAATATAGACACACTGTATTATATGACCACAGCTGTAGTATAGACGCACGGTATATAGTTAGAAGCAGCACTGGTATATTGCGTGTAGATGGACACGAGGGTTGGTGTTATATATTGACAATCCATATGTATTTATTGACACGACTTTATGATATAGACACCCCACTGTATATACTAGACACACTGGGTTGAAAATATAGACACACCTGTAATATATAGACACACCTGTATATATAGACACACTGCATGTGATAAACTGAATAAGCTTGTTTAGCATGTCAGTTTAATATTACAGAAATGTTTGATAAATTTAAGACAGAATAGTCATTCAGGTGTACTGGGGAGTAGATTTCTAGGAAAACAAAGAGGGATGAAATCAAGGAGGTTTTCTGGTACTTGCTGATTATCTATTTGAAAATTTAAATGTAAAAATGTGTGTGTGATATTTATGTAAAGTATTGTGGTGGAATTGTGGCGTAAAAGATGTGTGGTGGAAGTTTATGTTGTAGTCAGTGGCACAGGGAAGAGCGAGAGGATTGCCGAGGAGGAGAGCCAAGTGTCAACACATGGCCGACCTTTGCCAGCACGATCCTGCGATGAGCGCTCTGCCGGCTCTTCAGAAGCTATAACAGCTGTAAGTCTTTTGGTTTTTCCGCCCATGTTCAGATCATTGGGGGTTTTTCTTTAGTTATAAATAGTGTACTGTATTGAAAGTGGTGGAATCTTTTAGGCTCGTGGAATCACTGATAACAAGAAAAGATATGGACAGAAGATTAAGTCGTAACGCGGCGTCCCCCTATGGGCTGTAAGAATAAAGTGATGGAGGCTGGATACCTGAGAGCCAAGTGACCCACCATGGTGCCCGACGGGGCCAAAAGGCCAACTCTGGTGTAGAGTCCTCATTTTTCTGTGTACACAATTCACGGTCAACCTCATTATCTCAAAATTTTGAATGGATCCTGAAGAGAAAACTTGAGATATCCATGGATTGAGATAGAGAGAAGGTGTAATACCTTAAAACAGCAAAATGGTTGGGACCTTCTGATTACATTTGAACATAGCCATGGGTATTTCGGTTCTTGGTGTTTGAGATACCGAGTTCACTGTATACAGTAGAACACTTGGTTAATCTGGGGTACATGTGATTCTTGGCAGAATCAATCTGGCCTAAAATGAAGTTGTTCATGATTACTAAATTGGATTACGCTAGATCTTCATATTTCAGTGATGTTTGACTGAAATAGTCATAACAGATTGGCTTTATCACATTAATATTAGAATCCTGATCATGGATACCATTAGTATTGGATTTGTACATTACATTTCAAGACATTAAAATTGAAATATCACAAAATGGTGCTTGTAGATATTAAGGTGTATTCTTCATCTAGAACTAAAAACAAATTGAATAAAAAAAAGAAGAGCTATAATACACTCACATGCATGGCATGCCGCTACATGCTATGTACAGCAAGCATCAGCTCATCATGTCATTAAATGTATTATGAATAATAATCTACTGGGTCAAAACTTGCAATCTAACAATACACAGGCAGAGCCATCACTGTGTGGCCATGAATTTTATAGAACCCGCTCCGAAGGAGGGGAGGGGGTATACGTTTTACCTCTGTCCGTCCTGTGTCTTCTGTCCATTTCCGAAACCAATAATTTTTCATTACACTTTTTCTCTGAAACTGCATATCACAACACGCCACCCTTAGATATTTGTATAAGGCACATTCATCTAGGGGTCCCTATAACCGCGCTTACCGGGAATTCACGGCCCTTTTGCTTGTCAACTTCCTGTTATCTGATCTTAAGAAGATAAAGCGATGCATTGTTGCGATGGTTGTTGCGAGAATAACGCTCCGAGGTGGAGAAATGTTTTGTAAATATAAAAGCCGAGGCTTTTATATTTCAACAGTACATGTTCGAGCGCTCGGAGGAGGTATTCTGCAACAGGCCACGAAACAAGATACCTTTATTTCTATTTCATACGGTCCATGGCTAAAAAACAAGATGATGTTTTCCTCTATAAGGAACCAAAATAGGTCAGAATCAGTGAACGTCAGTTTGGGCTGGTTTCCGCGTTTAACCCTTGAAACAACCTTATTAGTTTAGGCTCATGGGGAAATGAGATAAATAATAATGGATTTGGATTTGATATTAGCGCCTTAGTCTACCTATAGTAATGCTCAAAGCGCTTTACCCATGCATTATTACCCAGCTGACCTTAACAATCCAGAACTTCTAGGTGCAAGTGCCCGTTTAAGCGGTTAGAACACTAACATTTCCTTACAGATCTCTTTCACTGGTCTATATGCAGGTACCGCATCTTTTTCACTGGTGGAGTGGAGGACAAATCTTGTGTAAAGTGCTTTCCCAAGGAAAAACGTCGAATCCTGCACGGCCCACGGATTCGAACTCCAGGACCTGTCGATCAAGGGAGTCCGGACGACCTAACCCACTAGGCCACCGACGGCCAAGATGTCATGGCGGACCTCGGCCAGTTAGACTCGTTTCGGTTTCTAGTACAAGGGAGGTTTTTGGAACAGCCACTCTTTCGTCTGTAAAAAATGAATTTAACATGCTATAGTATGGAATACACAAGTTAACACGCTGATTAAAATGTGAAAAATATACCATGTAATTGAACAATGGATTTCCCGAATTCAAATCCCACGGTTTCTCTCCATATTGTGTCCAAAAGGAGAGATTTGTTGTATCATTTTCACTAATGCCATTAGTGAAACGTAGCGGTGGTAATAACGTAGAATAAATGACCGTGGGCGGCATCTCTTTGGATCTTTCAATAACCGGTGGTTAGAGATTGGGTATAATTACGCGTCGCGAACAAATATCTTCGTCTGCTCTTTTCCTACTGACCGCATATCACAACCAATATGGGTATTAGCTCACTTGCATCTAGGGGTCCCAATACCGCGCTTACCCGGAATTCAGAAGTTTTTGGCTTGTCAAACTTCCTGGGTTATCCCGACTTTAGTCATATTTCCTGGGTCCGTCGAAACAATATTTTCGTCACCTTGTTCTCTGGAAAACTGCATATCACAGCCACTTGGTTTCATTTGGTATATCACTTCATTTCAGGGGTCCCATATCTGTACGCTTAACCTAATCTAGACCTTTTGCATGCTGTGCAACTTCCTGTTAAGTGGACTTAGTCTCAACCATTTTCCCTTTTGTCCTCCCTGAAACAAATATTTTTCGCTGCGTACTTTTCCTCTGAACTGCCATATCGCAGCCACTTGATATTATTGGTAATATCTCTTCATCATAGAGGTTCATCACCCGGGCGCTTAACTCGAATTCAGACCGTTTCACTTGTCACTTTCCTGTTAACCGGCAACTTCTAGGCATTATTTTTTTAGGTTCTTGATGTGGAATTCAATATTTTGCAATCGCACCTTTTCTTTCTGAAACTGAGGCATGCACAGGGCCACTTGTTATTAAATTGTATAGTCACTTCATGTTAGGAGTCCCATACTGCGCATACTAAAATTCAGATCTGTTTGCAATGTCAACTGTATGAACATTACGTACATGTAACTTGATATCAAACCTTAGCAAAAGATGAACAAGATTCTTCTAAGGTAGCAGCTATATTGTACATGTACCGTTAGAGCGGGGGTAATCGCTTGAAGTGACAGTAGCTCAACAAGTTAGCTCGACAGAATCCTTGTTCACACATATATATTTGTTGACTGTCGACAAAGCACTCTGAATGTTTTGCAGGGGACCAAAGTAAACTTATCGAAACAGCTGAATGACTTCGACAAGGATACATTAGTGATCGAGTCTGAATAGAATGGAGTTATCTGTGGCTCAGATGCTGCTGTGTTCAGCTGAGATCATCGGTCGTGTGTCAGGTGCTGCCAAATCTTTGTGTATGTGGGGTACGGCGCCAATGGAAGTTTTAACGGACGAACTACAGGGTTGTGGAACCAAAAGAAACAGAGACTGAATGCAGCATGTCAGCAGCTGAAGGAGAAACAAGAAGCTCTCGCTGAGCTAAAGCAATAACTGGCAGAGGGGTAACTAACTGTCAAATAACGCCTATCAAAGAAATTATGCTAAATCAAAGGAATTGTAGTCACTTAAGCAAATATGCCTGTTGACATGCCTGTGGGATGGAATAGTGTGCCATGCAAGTGTAATAAAGTGGGCACCTGGTTATTGCATTAACTGGAGAATGCATTTAAAATTTGGGTGGTGGGTGAGGGGGGGGGGGGGGGGGGGGGGGGGGGGGGGGGGGGGGGGGGGGGTGGGGGGGGGGGGAGGGGGGGGGGGCGGGGAGGTGGGGGATTTTTCAAGTGGAATGCTGTATTCTTTTCGGTTCATGGGTGTACATAATTTGTTGTGGATTTATTTAGATTTGTTAAGAAAGATAAGCTGCCTGGAGTGGTTTGCTATTTATGCTTAATTCGTTGAGGGTGTAAATTCGTGAGTGAGGGTAACCAGCGAAAAAAATTGGCAGCTGGCACCACAGTTTAATCGATTAGTCCTGAAAGTTATTAATTGATAGAAATTAAGGTAGTGCATATATGTTGTGTAACGAATGCGTGTTTAACCAGGTGGAGGCGGAAGGATGGCCTGAGGTGTGAAGCAGCAATACAAGCGAGAGCTAGCTCAGAAGGAAGATGCTGAAGAGAAAGGCTGAGTAACACAGAGCTCCATGTTGGACGAGGGCAACCAAAGCTATGGTCGGGTCTGGCAGGGGGGAGAAAGACGGTGCAGGAAATCGTTCAAGTAAGTAGCGTTGGGGCGTCAAGAGAGAACCGCAGGATACTCCGATTCTGGCAACGTCCGGCGCACTGCCGGGTATGCGGCGAGACAGTTATTGTGAGCCGGCACGTTGCCGCGACCACACCGCAGGCATCGGGCGGGAGCCGGTTGAGCCGAATTAATTTTGGTAGGTCAGGCCGCTCACGATTACATCTATGGAGACGGTAGTACGTGAGAGTGGTTTTCTGCAAGACAGAATTGTATTTAATTAAGGGTATACTCTAATGAATATATATCATAATTTGTAAACATTTTAGCCTTTCTGTGCAAAATGTTCATAATTAGCGGTAGAAATTCTAACATTTGTCATTAGCTAATACTGTACCGGGGGTTCACGTTGATTTTAAGAAAAGTCCCTGGTATATTCCGGGCTCAGTTCAGTTCAGCCCGATTAGTACCGCTGGGTATAATCCGGGGGGCGTCAGATCGGTTCGCCCAGATTTGGGTCAGAAATCAAGCATGCTAAGGAGTATCACAGTACAGGAAAGTTGTAGGTATTAAAAATCCTAAGAATGGCAGGGTGTTTAAGCTTAACAAGTTATGTAGTAAATGTACACAAACCCGACTGTAAAGAGGGGGATAATAGTTTGTGTGGGTTTTTTATTTTGCGGTGCCCAGCAGTATGGTTCGCGAATATATCACAATTTAGTGGCGAAAATAAAACCATCGAATGAGGGCAGTTTTATAGTATTTGGGGTATGATTCTCTTAATATTTTCTATCTGCAAAATTTAAAAACTAATAATTGAAATACTGAAAAATAAGAACCTGCGAAAATGTAAAGCCCTTAAGAATATGAAGTGAACTTGAAGTTGAATGATCGATTTTTCAAGGAATGCTAGAGGAGAGAATGGTGGCTAACCAGTAGGAGGGGACTGTTTAATGGCCGCCGGCGTTTATTGGTCTTATATGGTCCCTTCTTATCCGAGACTAGCAGAGATGAATGGTACAAAAGAAGTGGGATTGAAGAGGTATACGGCCGTTTAATATTTTGGATTTCAAAAAATTTTTGGTGGAAGTGTTGCTTGAGCTGTATGTCAGATATGTATACTCATTTAATTTATTACCCACCCGTGATCACCTAGCGGCCAAATTATCATTGTTAAACACCTTTTAAGAAGTTGAGGTGAATTTTTGAATCACGTACCTGAACAAACAAGTAAAGGTCTAATGGACATTGGGTTTTGTGCGGTAATATAAATTAAAGTGATAAGGGAATATGAAAATCTTATATTATGTTTTTGGGCGGGGAGCTCGCTTGGTGCGGGTGTGCTAATCGGGGCTGTCGGGTGGGTGGGCGAGGGAGATGACAACATGAGGGTGGGATAGATAATTATCAGGGTATATAGCAAAAAAAGATGATTAAGATAGTAAAAAGAAATATCGTGGGATAGATGGGAGGAAAAGAAAGGGTTTGTAGAGTTAAATTTATTTTATTTGTAGTAGACGGGTTAAAATTTTTTTGTTTTATGGTTTTCTGCAGAATATATATTGATGTGCAGGAATTTAGCGCTTCGGTGAATACGTGCGATCCGACCCCGAAAAATAATATAGATTTCATGGTTCTTGGGAAGGTGATTTCTAGGGTACTCCGCACCGGTAAGACAATATTTATTTAGAGGATACCAAAATCATTTTTCAAGGTGAGAAAACTTGGAATTCCCTCGGGTGGCTCGCGCCCACTTCCAACTTCTGGGTGAACAAATAAAAATTTTTATGGCCAAACCCAACTCAGGTCGCGGGGATGGAATATCCAGGGGGTTGGCCATAGCGACTAGGGGTTTCTCGACGGAGATGGCGTCATCGGTGAACCAGTCCAATCAACAGGGTGGCCACTTATGGTGGATCGCAGGGGCAGGCCATCCAAGTGGAATCAAAACATGGAGGGCCCTTCCATGAGGCCGAAGTTTCTCAATATTACTTCCATCCTAGTTAGCCGTTCATATTGTAAATCGTTATTTTTTATTCACCAAAGTAATTTATTTTATTGGGCATACCCGGGTATAATGGGCAAGAATTTTTTAAGCGGTAAGATTTTAGATTTTGGCATTATTAGTGAGGGGTTTGAGATTGCTAAAAATTGAGATATCACTTACACATACATTCCAAATCATCGGTAGAGGCTTTTCGAAATAATGTACTAACACTAATCAGCTAAAAAATTATTTCGCTACAATAAAATACCACTGTTTATTCATGGAAAAAAACGGCTAATTAAAAAATTGCGTCTTGGGCTAAAAATTCTACTTATTACGTATAGTGTGTTAGGTTGCCTTGATATCAATATAAATTTTACTGCATGAAGCTGGCAGATAAGAAATCACAAAATACACATCATTAAAGACTTGGATATGACATTGAGGTAATGTGTTGATATGTCGTGTAATATTACCCATGTTTATGTTTGTTCAGGGGTCGTTAAGTGAATTGCATCTTCAACAAAGTGATTACATGAGAAACATTGGAATTCCGCCATTGCAGTTCTGGTCTGGCAAGTTGTTTTTGCAAACGTGCAAGAAAAAGCTAGATCCGTTCGCTTGATCCTGTGCGTGGAACAAATCCCTGGAGATGAGAATGGGTAGGTGCTACATCTGGTAAAAAGCGATGTTAACCGCAGAATCAAAAGCTTGAAAGAAGTAGTGGAATCGTTTTTGCATAAGTCCATAAAAAAAATTCTGAAGAGATTATATGTGTTATTTGACCTGTAAGGATGAGAGATTTTATGATGTGTTATCTTGACCTGTGGTGTTATTTGACCGTAAAGGGGATGAGAGATTTATAATGTGTTATTTGACCTGTAGGATGAGAGATTTATATGTTGTATTTGACGCTGTAGGATGAGAAGATTTATATGGTTACTTTTGACCCTGTAGGATAGAGATTTATATGTGTTTATTTGCCTGGTAGGGAGGTGGGCTTACATGATTAAGCTTGGAGACAAGGAGATAGAGTAACACCCCGAGTTTAGATATTTACCAACAGCCCATACTCAGTAATCTCACTACACCTCCCGGGAGATCTCCACGAAAGACGGAACCCATTCGTCAACTTCCGTTCTGTCAAGGAGGCGGAAGGGTTAGGGAAGACTTTGCTTCATGTTCATTCCTCATTTGTATTGCAGCCAGTTGTATTGTACCGTCAATGATTTTAGAATAATGAGAAGATAGGTTTTCCAAAATTCTGAAACCATTGTAGGGTGGAAGCTCAGTAGCTTGGAATAGTTTGTCAGAAAAGAACGTCCAGATTTGGAAGGAACGAAAAGACAGTTTGGTTGAGGAGCATTGAGCAGGCAAAAAGAAATTAGTGGAAGCTTTAAGGAAACGAAGATTCGAGGGTGAGGCTAAGGGGAGGAATAAAGGGGCGGTGGGGATAGGAGGGAGAGGGGGTCTTTGTCAATCAAAAAATTACCTTACTCAACCTGCACAGAGGCAAATAGTGATGGGTGGATTTTGTTCAGTGGATCCTAATTTTTGAACAAAAATTAGGAAAAATGTGGCCGGTTGCCTAACACAAAATCTAAAAAACATTGAGTGGCTATTAAAATCCGAATTTGTACAAAAATTTGTGTTGCATACGAAATATGATGTAACAGTTGAACTTTTTATCTCAAACAACTGATAAATCGGATATCCATGGTTAGTGTCAAAACTGATTTTGGAGGTCCCAGCTACTATTTTCTAGAGTATTTTTACTCTGGAATATGTTGAAGTTCTATGGATATCTTGGAACTTTGTTCCTGTCCAATCGTTTGGAGATAAATGAAGGAGTTTTTGACTGTATATTAAAGGAGTTTTATCACGAGTTCAAAATTTCGTTTATTTTTTGGATATATCAAAGATAAAGATGCTTTTAAAAATCATTCAATTCAAGTTTATTTTGTGTCAAAAAAGTATAATTTTTCAACAGATATAGGCTTTTCAAAGTTTGAAATTTCCGGGGAAAATAATGCCATATTTTAATCGACGATTTTACGGCGCCTTACTTGTGTCGTCATAGGTGTGCAATTGGGACACCTTGGTTTTGGTTTAGATAAGGGACCATTATCAAAAGCGGCATGGAAAGACCGGGCCGGTTACGAGACAAAATTATCAGATAAATGAGGGATTTTAAAGACAAGATAATACTATAAGTGTGTGATGGTTGGAGGGTGTCGTTGTGCGGGTCAAATAAATGTTGTGATTTTATTTTCAAACACATTTTTTGTAGGGCTGGGAGAAAGGGGTTCGTTTTCCGCGCTGTGGAGTGCAATCCGGTCGAGTATTGGGAAGTAGTGTTTTTTTCACTCGAGAATTATCGCCTTGCTTTGGGATAACTTACAATATTGTGAAATAAATTAAATTTAGCGAAAAGTATAAAATCTTGAAACAGTGCCATCATTTTTTTGTATCGGAATACCTATTATGTTTTTGTTATTTCCCCCTTTTTTTTAACCAAGAAACCGGGTTAAAAAAATAAGCAATAATGCATGGTACACGGGGCCGTTTGCCGTGCTAAAATCAATCAAAGTGGATGCATAAGTCACGTTTTTTGTTTTATGGGGCAAGACATGGTATATTCCCCCTCAAGGCAAAATTGATTTGGCTTAGCATAAACACATGCTTATGAGTGAAATTAAAAAAAAAACACCAAACCTCTTCTTGTTGACTAGGCATGTTCATATCAAAATTTACACCCAAAAAGTAATTCTAATCTCTTAAGTGTTTAATCAATTAACCAGAAAAGCATGAAAAAATATGTCCGATGGGTTGATAAATATTTTGGGATTTAATACTCTTGCCTGAAAAACACCATCATTATCTAACCTAAAACTGGGGTACTGGCATTGTCCGACGTTCCCACTCGAGACGGAGGTCGTTGATTTCCGTGTCTTTTGCAGTAACGGACTGACTTTGTTACT
>CAJDSM010124038.1:2500-11391 GCA_903981925.1 Ostrea lurida
AGGGAGGTGGGTATGGAAAAGATGAAAAGATAAAAAAAAAAAAAGGATACGTAAAGGGTGAGGTAAAAAACAAAGAATAAAAGAAGTGAACCCAACACAAAACAAGGGGAGGAATAAAACAAGAAAGTCAATGAAATGAAAAAAGTAGGGAAAAAAAAGAAAAGCAAAGCAAAAAAGGAAGGGAATGAAAGGAAAAAGAAGAATAAAAAAAAAAAATCAAAATATAAAAGAAAAAAAATAGATGGAAACAGATAATAGAATAGGTGAGATGAAAGGCATGAAATAAAGAAAAGAAAAAAAAAAATAATAAAAAATAACAAGGAAAAGGAATAAGAGTAAGAAAAAAAATATGAACATAAAACAACACGAGGAATAAAGAACTGACACAATTAACAGTACACCCCCTCGCCAGGAAACAATCTAAAATAGTAGGGAAAGTAAAAACTACACAACCAAAAATAAGAAAAAAAATACGAGAGAAAAGAGACAAACAAATTCAAGGAAACAGAGAAAACAATAATAAAAAGCGTAAACGGAGATAAAACTTGCAACAACAAAAACAAAAGGGAAAACAAGACAACGGAAAGGGAAATAAAAATAAAGCAAAATAAAGCTAAAAGAGAAAGGAAAATGGCCAAAGAGAAATAAAGAAGGCAAAAGGACACAAGTAAAAAGAATAAGAAAAGACAATAACATAAAAAATAAGGAAAAAAAGAAAGAAAAAAGGAGAAGAAACAGCATGGAATTAAAAAAATGAAAAAAAAACGGAACGATCAAAGAAATAAAAAAAAAAAAAAAGGAAGAAAATGATGAAAAAAAATATTAATAAAAAAGGGGAAAAATTAGTAGTTCAAAACAAGAGATGGAAAAAAATAAAAACAAAGAAGAATAAATATAGGAAAAAAGGAAAAAAAAATGTGACGGGAAAAAAAGAAAAAAAAAAAAGCTTAGAAACAACAATAAATGATCCGCGAGGGGGGCAACAATGCAGCTAAAAATATGGAAGGGTAATACGTAAGAAGAAATAAATAGGGATACAGAGGTATACGCTTTACTCAGAGGTACCTGCAATCAGCGCTTGTTGATGATATATTGTCTACACTCATGGTAATAATGATAGTGTGCTATGACAAGCCCACGATAGATTAAACATACCAAAAATCGGATCTAAGCAAAAAAGAGCCCCAAAGCTGAAAAGACACAACCAACAAACAGTATGACGTACGGCAACCTGACGTAATTTTTGGAGACGAGGCGCGTAAGAGGGAATACCGCCCCTAAGGCGGTCAGGTTCGTCAGACAACAGATGAAAAATGAGGTGGAGGAGGGCCGAACATCAGCAAGATAAATTGAATCTTAGACAGGTCGGGCTCCGAACGTTACACCCATCTGCCGAGTTACGTAGGTAGATTCGAGTTAAACCAATTGCAGTATAAGAACATGTGAGGGAGGCGAAATGGAACACAAAAGAGATACAAACGGGTTCGGAACAAAGTGATGGGAACAGGTTCATGCCAATCGGGTATGTTGCGAAGGGATATATGTAGGACCATGGCACTACAAGCGAGGTCAAGATTGTGACTAAACGGACATTATGAGCGCCCGAAAGTAGAAATGAGCTCACAAAAGCGAAGGGTACGGGTTGGGCTATGTTAACAAATCAATCGTTTTAATAAGGTTGTCAAGATTCAAGGGGTGAAGTGCCCGGGGGAGATCAAAAGACAAACGGTCTTTTGAAGTAACCTTCCATGCGACAACACGACAGAAAAGTGTCGTATCACTGATTATGTGGGTAAGCAACGAATGGAAGTAATGTTGGAAAGAGTCTATTCAGGAATGATGGGTATTGGATTGGAGGATATTAATCTTACTTAGGCTATACGGCGTACTAACAGTAGTTGTTAGCATAATGGTATTGCCTTTATGTATCATATAAAAGCGAAACAGTGGCGCAAAGCAATATTCGGGAGCAAGGGGAGAGTACAGTTATCCTTCGGGGGGGCGGGGACGTAATGGAAACCCGTTTTGAAATGCACTTTAAAGAAATTTGTGACTGCGAGTAGGAAAGAATTGGAAACTAATGATTAAGGAACACAAGACATCAAACAATATTCAACGATGCTCAGAGTTGAATGTATTAAGGTTAGTTGTGCAGGGGAGGACAAAACACTATACACCAGTGTTGGGTGAAATTTCAAAAGAATTAGGAGATAGAGTGGAAAAAAAAGGACAAAAACGGGTAGGAGGGGGCAGGGGGGGGGGCACAAAAAAAGGAGGGGGAAAAGGAGAGTGAAGGGGGTGTAATGCCTGGCAATTAAAAAGATAGGATGGGAAAGGGAGGAAAAAAGTACGAGGCAGAATGACGTGTTGACAGTTCCGGAGGTAGATGTTATCATTTTTAAGTCACATGATTAAGGGTGTAGGGAGCCGGCAAGTATTACGGTAGAAAGGACACGAAAAGAGGGGGGAAGAAGACAAGGGGGGACTATGCGGGAAGGGGGGAGGAGGTGAGGCATAGGGAAGCCAGGTATGGGGGCAGCAGTGTCGTTACTGTGAGAAAAGGGTGCTGCATGGAGGGGATTATTTGGTCAAGCGTAACTAGGATTTCCGAGGTAGGATTTACCGGGAGGGGAGAGACACATTGTATCACTAGTCTACCGTAGATTGTTGAGCGCGGGGTGCGCGTCAGGACTGAAAACAAGAGATGACGTTGAGGAAATAACCTTTATGAAAAAAACTTGGAAGTCATTTGGGGGTGGTGATTGTGTGATGGGTTGGAGTAAAAAGGAGGGAGGGACGAGACGAAGGAGCACTGAGAACGTCCCACCCCCTAACAATTTGATTAAATGGTTGTGGTGCAGGAACAGACAATGTGATAGTTCGGTGAAACGGTATGCCACAGTTAAATGTATGCTTTCAGAAGGAAGGAGGGCATACAGTTTGAGCTGATTATCCGCTGCAGTGGGACTGAGTGTTAAACGAAGGGATGAGGATAAGAAACCGAAAACACCATATGTTGATTGTAACTACAGAGTGGGAACACCGGTGACAAAAACCTAGCAACACACAACGCGTTTTGTAGGATGATGTTGTAGTAGCGAATGGTTTCATCGTGTTTGAACCTCCCCCAATTTGTGTAGGAAACGAGTCTTTGACCACCGGACTGTACGTGACTATGAAAGGACTTAATTATGTTTCCCTCATATGAGCCTACCAGGGAGGTATATCTTAAACACGCTTAAAGGGAAAAGAGGAACCGCATATGGGGCCTCTCCCACCGGTGACTTAGTGGTAGAATAAAGACCACGGTTAAACGGGTGAATGTGAAATGAAGAGAATTGTCACCCTGTCCCTAGTACTGTACCGCAATACCGATGGTTGATATCATACAAAATGCTGGGCACATAAAAAAGCCGATTCACTTCCCCCAGTTGAATGTGGTATACTATGTCCATAAAGGGGGGGAGAATAGCGTGAATGGAGGAAAATGTACGAGATACGTTTAGGAATGTTTCAACCGAAAGTTGTATATTTTAGATTCTCGAGTGACTCCGCGTTTAGGTGTTGCTTTCCTGACCAAAAAGATTAGGGTTTTCCAGACGGGGATATAGATATGTAGGTATTTGTACAGTGAGTGGTGAAGGGAAAAGGTGAGTATAGCTAAAAATAACTTCTAAATAATGTCGTAGGGGACAAAAATCTTAGCCGTATTACGAAGAAGCATCAAAGTTAATATTAGCCTAGTCGTGTGCGAAATCTCCGGTAGTATATATATTCTTATTAAATGTGTCTTATCTAAAATGATTTGATAATGTTTGACAACTTATTAAATACGTGTCTATATGTAGTACTTAAATATATTGGTTCTGTCTGACGACGAGCGAGAAAAGTATCCAGATAATTCTATTTCCCTCAAGTCCTCCCCAAAAAAGAAATTTTTAATACTCTTAAATCTTTGAAGATTGTATGTGTTTTTGAACGCATTTCCGTATAACTTTCACATCCATATACTTTCTTATATATTTGAATTAAAATACTATTTCACTTAATAGAATAAGATATTTCTTCAATATATTATGATATCCGGTAATTATCAGTAAAGAACAATATATCTCAAAGTTAACTGTTCTTGCCATTGCCTAATAAGTTAGCATAGTGTGCTATGTTAGGGCGTGGGGTGGTAGTTATAGATCTTTCATCTATTTGCAATAATATGATGTTAGAGACAATTCTACGACAGTGCAAAACTTTGCTTAATTTATGAAAACATAAGCTGATTAGAGCTTATTAAATCATACACATCCCTCTGGTTTTCCAACTTAATCTCCATAAGGATAATTCAATACAAAAGACGTGCAAACTATCATAATCCCAAACACATATACAAAATCGATGTAAGGCACCACGAACCTCCGACAAAACGAAGGTTTGATCGTTCCATGGAGGCGGTAATCATCTTGGACAGCTACACCCGAGTGACGGATTAGTTCGATCATCAGTAACGGATGTTACGGTGGCTTTTTAGCAGTGGGGCTCATTGTGACGAGCACAAATCTGCTACCACACGAAAAACTTCGTTTTAAGTTAATCCGAAAGACCGTTTCTCCACTTCTAATGCCAAGCTCTTGTGATGGAAGCAACCTACCTATTTTAACGTTCTTAAGGTTCAAGCCGCAGCGAGGCGACACGGGACGAAAACACTACTCATCTGAAGGCGAGATCTCGACCACTGACAACTCACGACCGTTCAATAGATATTTAACCTTTCATTGGCCGTGCTTCACGTATACTTCTTAGGTTCAAATGCTCGCCGGGCGCAAAAAGGCGCTGAACGCACGATCACCTCCTCACGAGTGTGTGCTCTACACTGACACCGCGATCGGTCAAAGGATTTTTGAAAACTCTTAACATTTACAAACTTTCATTGACGATCCTTCACGTAAATACTCAAGACATACTTTTTGACGTCTGTAGCGAGTTTCAGTCCGTGAAAATGAATCGGAAATATCTATATTTTTCGTTCAGCTTCATGAGGATAAATATACGTTTGAACCCTCTGTTCCAGACACCATATTACCATGAAGCTGGCGTTTGAAACTATATTGTATAATCATTGTGACAAGTAATAATTCATTGTACGTTTCTTTGATATCATGATATAACGCTTATAGCTAAAATCAACAATCATAATCTATGCAGAGTTTTGCATAATTGGCCTCTAAGGGATAGTATTAGAATGTTAAGCATTGCGATTTAAAAACAACATACATTGTATCAGCAACTAAAGAGTACCAAAGACTGCATAGAAATTATACATGTAATCATAAAATACAAATTATATTATAGTATATTTTTTATAATTTCATATTTATAATGAACGTGACATTTTTTACGAACACGAGTCATTTTCAAGATTAAGCAGAATATCATTATTTACGATAAGAGTGAAGTACTTTGAATGTAATCTTTAGAATATTTAGTCAGCTGGTTTATATGAAACATACGGGTGCTTCTATTGCAGCCCCCCTACCTTTGTCGCCAGCCCTTGATGACGTAGACGTATCCCTGGATAAATATTGGATACAAAATATAAAATACGGAAACCGTACAGTTACATGTACTCGATTCTTTATGCTATCTGCACGCAGCGATCTCAAAATGTCAATCAGAGAATAATTCTAATTTCTGTAGTAACATCCAATTTGATTGGTAGATCGTTATTCCTCAAACAAGAGAATCGCATACATTGGCTTATTACAAGACAAGACGGCTGTAGGCGGTGTCACAAGACGATGTTCGTTTCCAACAAAGTGTCATATAATCATAATCATCATCAAATGAGCTATTTTAAACGTGCCATTAGTAATGATAGAGGTTAACTACTCATTATAAATGAAGTTCTCATTAAAGCATTATTAACCTCTGTAAGATGCAGTGATCATCTCAACGAACTAATTTTAACTATGCTATAGATACATCCTTGATAATTCTCCGGATAAAGGTTTAAAAAGACTTAGTACGAAATAAAAGTCTCGAGTTATACCTAGAGAAATACTCGTCCAATTTCAGTGTCAGCTGTTGAATTTAGTCCGAATGCTGATCAGGAAGAAGACAGTGCATAAAGACTATAAGTGACCTTCCTGTTTGACTGTAATTAAGTCCTACACTCTACCTGGATCAAACTTACGTGGGAATTACAACCAAAGTGTTATTTACTACCATGCCTGCATCAGATGCTGAGTGCGACCTGTATCTGTAATTATACTGACCAGGTTAATTTTTTTTCTTGGATAAATAGAAAGTTTTTGGACTTCGTCACATTCGTTAATGCTCGAGCATTACGAAACTTGTTAATTCTACAATGCAACATTAATAGTGATAGAGAGTTAGTTTAACAATCAAATAAATTATCTGAAGCAAACGGCAATGTTGTAATATCTCGTAAAATGTAGTGGGCTTCAGAACCACACAGTCTAGACAACTCCAATGTGCTTTACCAAAAACTGTTTATTCCGGTTCCGTGATTCAACATAAATAGTTACTATTTTACTCGTACAGATGGGACATTCAGAATTTACCTGCCATTTAATAAAACATTCACAAAGCTCACCTTACATTTAACATCTCCCTTCTTTTCAGATATCTACAAAACCAAGACAATAATATCTAGACAAATGGTGCATTACTTTTTACACCATTTTAGCATTTTATCTTGTCCAAAATAACTTCTTGCAATTACATTAATAAAAGTTTCTGATATTTAAAATCAGAAGAAATACCTTTTCATCTTTTACCAATAATGTTCAAGAATTAGAAGTTTACAAAAATCATTTCTCAAATCAGCAAAAAATTCACACATAGACAAAGTTACAATTTACAGTTATTTCACATAATGCAGGTTAAGCTCGCGACGGGTGTTTTTTTGTAAACTCTACTCCGTAGATCTGTAAAACTGTACGATTACTGCATATGTGAGTGACTTCTGGGAACTTCTCCGTGAATAAGGATTTTGGAATGTGTTTCATTCAACGCAACAACTGCTTTTATTCTGCACTTTTTGTTGACAGTTCACTCAGCTTTTGTGATTACTGTTTGCTATTGTATCACGATTCGGGTGGGAAGACTGTGAAAATGTTGTTTCTGTCATTATTGTTTATATTCATATTTGTGAACAGTGTATCGACTCAGATATTTGCCTCCCTTTTGTTGCGTTTCCAGCACTGTATGCGTGTTCTGTTCCAAGGCCTTCGGTTATCACAGCACAGGTTCCCATTTTGTTACCGATCGTTCTGGATATCATTGTATTACTTATTACTCTCCCTTTCGCTTCCACACGTAGTGGTAACGTTGAAATATTAGTTAGCATTATGCGGGTCATGGAAATACTCTTTTTTCTTCTCTCTCAGATTATGTTTTGGACTTCTGCGACTCGGCGGGTTTTGGCATCTACAAAATTCTTTAATTTAGGTAGTTCGAAATCTTAGGTAAGACCTATTATTAACATTCTGTTGCGGTTGTGAATTAATTCTTCATTTCCATTCTCATTACGGCGAATTTCATAACTCCATGATTTTTAGAGCATATATTGGTATCAACCTATTACATCTTTCAAGCTTATATTGGAGCAAGTAAAATTTTTCACAAGTTTCGTATACGAGCGTTCGAGACTTGTCCATATGGAACGATAGATTATCGCGGTAGTCTTTTGAAAGTTTTTGTGAGTGAACTTCTATTCCATTCCTGACCGCCATGTGAAATATCTGTAAAATGGTAGTGGGCATTCAGACAAACCGTCTAGAACTCCATGTTGTTTTTAGAACTAGCTTATTTCCACGGTTCCTAATTAACATGACACTAGTTGGTACTCCTTTATACTCATGTTACAGAGGTACAATGGACATCATGATCACGGAATTTACTCAACATCAAAGTACCTACATACAAAAATGTCCCGAGGTTCATATTTTTATGAAATACTGAGAGGAGCCGGTCGAAGCATAGATATTTTGTTAAAAATTCCAGAACACGACTCTATGCTCACAAGTTAGTATAGGTATCTCCAATTATCCAGTGCGACCCAAATACTGCCTCCCCCCCCGCCCCCCGCCCCCTCCCCCCGCGTTTGCTGTCGAAGAGGTGTGGTGGTCTAGGATGTTAATGGTTCAGTGTTCTAAGTTTGAAACGTGTGTAACAGGGATCCCAATACTCCAGAAAAACTATTATTACGAGGATCAAAAATTCACCCGTTACCATAAACAAGGAATAATAGCCCATACTACATATTGTATTGGACCCTTCCCTTACATTATCAAGTTCTCCTAAAAATCGGACACTCCAAAAATCACGTTGTTTCGTCGAGTTTGCCTATGCATGAACAAATTTGTGGAGTGTTGTGACGGACAAGCCAAAAACAATGTCTCCCTACCAAAGTGGGAGGAGGGGGGAGAGGAGAGAGAGAGACATAATTACAGTATCCTTTCACGCTGGTGTATTAATTTCACCACTATCCTTGCTTTAGATCCTGCCCTATAAGGTCTATTGCAGTTTTAGATCACGCTAGTGTTTTGGACTCCATGCACGTTACGTAACTCTGCGACCTTTCCTGACCAAACTGCCACCAATGTTACACTCAGAAACTACATGTATGCTGGGTCCCGATAAGGAATGCACTGCACTAATAACAATATATAATTATGTACTGATAATAATGAAATCTATATAGGATTCATACGAAACAAATTACTCCAGGCGCTTGACAAGGGATGGAAGAAGAATGCACCAATAAAACACAATTGGATGACCAAAATACCATTGTAAAAAAATAAGCAGAACTTCAGGCCTGTCGTGAAGGACTTCAAAGCCAATAGTCATGTCAATCTGCTGTTTAGGCC
>CAJDSM010124083.1:60-14349 GCA_903981925.1 Ostrea lurida
TGAATACTATTAATGCCTTCTAATGTCCTAACCACTTATACAATATCTAATATTTTTGGGAAGTAGGTTAAATGTAGGTACTGCCGGTCCAATTTCGTTTATTACGTATGCAAGGTTTGTAGGCACTCACAATGTGGATTATGTAAGTCTTTCTCTTTTCCCTTCATTTAAAAGTTTTGGTTTTTTTAGTAATTTTGTGTGTTGGCAGAGTACAGACGCATTAAGATAACTGGTAGAATGAGTGCGAAAAAAGTATATGTTTCTAGTAGTAAAGTAGGTCAGTAGACGAGATTAATTCGTTTTCCGTTGTGTTCATAAGTGTACGTAAGAGGTGTGCAGCTTAAAAACGTAAGGTGTTTAGTCATATCAGGGCGATTTCGTAATGGTGGGTATCTTTGACTGTGTTTTCTCGAGTATGCAGATCCTATTCTAACTATCATGGCCACAATGTTCCTTAAACATAATCAGTTATACCACCAATACAAGCCGGATAGCCTCTACAAATAAATACAGTACACTACATCCGGGGCTAAGCACGGTTACTTATATGTTTGGTAAACTTTCGTTCCATGACTCTTGTTCACTAAAGATAAATTTATCACAATCGTTCAGCGATATTGTTTCGGCACATATTAATTTGTGTCCTATTAGAACATTAAGGCACTGAATTAACAGTTCTCATATACTGATGTTTTTGGGGGTGGTGAATGTTCTGTTTCTGATTATCTTTCGTGCGTATTGTAGTTGATTTGGTTTGATGAATTGTCGACAGTGTTGATGTCTTCTGATGGATGGTATCATTATTTATTCGGAGTACAAAATTAGATGTTGGAAATTCTAATTAATTGGATTTGCTGAGATTTTGATTGAAAGTTATCCGAGTATATTAAAAGAAGAGGGATGAAATTTAAAATTTTGAGTCCATGCTCCGCAATTGAAGTTTTTTGAATTATGTTCCCCCTGAGATATAAATTAAATATTGTGTCATGTTGTCATGTATAGATTCCGCGTATTTATCGTTAGGGAGTGGTTAACTTGGTTAGCAACTGTCTCCCCGGACATTAGAGTACTGCCTATTCGTCGTCCTCCCCTCCCCTAAATGGGATATTCCTCGGATTTGACCACCGGGAGAGTTAGTTAAAGTAATTGCACAAATTAGATAAACATCTTCATTGATTGAGCGAGTTCATGAACCGAGTGCGATTGTTCTTTTTTTAACGAAATATAAATTGAGCCAGATACGTTTTGTTTATTAAGAAACGCTGTATTGTTTGATTGATGATTTTGGTCTTATGTCTGTGCTCTTGGGTAATTAGTATCTTGTTAATATAATGAATAATACTTTAGGGTTTTTTATGAGGGGCGGGTGCGCGGTTATTTTCCATTTGAGCTCGGGTATGGTATGAATTTATGAAAAAAGGTGTAAGATTGTTCTTATATTCAGGGTTGTGAATATTCTATAAGGAGAAATGATGATCTTTCGATAATATAATATAAAGTGAAACAGAAAAAATAATAATAAAAAGTAACTATTTGAATACTTTAATGATAGACTGCTCCGTGCGCTTGGTGGGTGGGGGTGAGGGATACCTGTAGGGGGCTTAATGGTGGGGGTGAGGGGGATTGAATGGGGGGTATTCTGAGGTGAGAATCGAACAGGCGGGATCACGTGTGCAGGTGTGGACAGGAGACGATCTCCTGATCCAACAGGGCTGAGTTGGACATTCGGTTGTCAATTTTTTTACAGTTAGGGATGGCGTGTAGCGTTTATAGTTCGAGTGAATTATGTGTGAATGTGGGGATAAATAACGTAATTAATTTACTTTAATTCGATGATGGCGTGCTATTCTTAAGGTAATATAGCGGGCTCTACTAATTGCGTGAGTATGTAATTATATGTAGATCCTTGTGATCCCATTTCTAAAACTGAGATAGTGAGGGATTAGGACTAAAGTAAATATTTTATATTTTTTCGTGCCCTAATATTACACCTCACGAAACAGGATAAATGATTTTATAATAAAAGGTTGTATACTATTCTGTGTACTTCATGGTATTATAACAAATTTTATTCATGTCTAAAGCTTATTTTTAAACTACCCTATCTATAAAGATTGTTAGGTCGGATTCATTTTTTTCGACGATTTGTTTTTATTTAGGTATTTCTCGCTGTTTTTCATTTACTTGTTGAATTTTAGAATCGCTTGTAACATTTATAGATTCAACCAATTTTGGGAAGAGATGTAACACGCGGGATTTGGTAGAGGTGAGATTTTTTATAAGACAAGGGTTAATCGACGACATATTTTGTAGGGGTGAATGGAATTTATGATTTCTCTTTACAAGAAACCCTGGTAGATTTTTGGTATGTTATATATAATATAAATAAAACCAAGCTGTCTTTTATGTACCCATCTCGCTATACCGTTTGGGCGTAACCTTATACGCATAGTTGTGGGAAAACATATGAATTTAATTTTTACTTTAAGTTATAATCCCCTTCAACAATTAGGATAGATATTTAAGTATAACATATCAGCGTAAAGCAATAAGCTTGTGAACTTTAAACTAATTCTTTATTAAGTTTGGCATGATAGTAGGTTTGAACACTTAGATCTTCTACAAGAGAAGAATATAACGATTAGATGCATACATTTGCAGCGTTTGTCAAAAAAAGTGGAGATGGACTGGAATTGAGGCGGTTTGATGGAAAATGTTGTACACTCTGAAAGGCACAGCTTTGAGTGATAACATTCGGCACCATATTGAAACTTAGACCGACATATTTGTTGTACAAATTCTTCATATGGGGTGTTATATTGCTAATTGCAACTCTTAATTACTTGCGTTCATAGTTTTTTAAAAAGTATTAAAAGATATTGGATGAAGAGACTTTTGACATCAGTTTAACAAAGGGGTGTTATATAAGGGAGGTAATTCATACATTATTCATGATTCTATACGTTTTTGGGATAATTTAAGTAATAAGCTCGACGGTTCAGTAAAAGGGAATATTGAGTTCGCGGGTCCGTAAACATGCTTGACATGGCATGTTCGTGTTATGTAGTTCGCTTTCCTAACTCCTATAAGAATTTGAATTTTGAAAGTCTCTTCCAGTTGCATATCGCTATTCTAATTCGTACTAATATTTGTAAAAAGTTTTAGTGATTAACTTAGGTAATAGAGCATCTTGAATCAACAAGTTTTGTCATGTCAACAATAATGGAGAATATAATGATTTCTGATTGCGCGTGCGTAAAGTCATGGCGGCTTTAAGAACACTTGTCCTCGATAGAGTCCGCGTAAATGCTTGTGCCGTATCGGGGACATTGTTCCTTATAATATGGATTTATGGGTTTTTTTTGCTGTAGGGCGGGCAGCGGAAGTGGCGTTTTGTCTCAGGTGGTAATATGCGCGATGTGCTAGGAATGCGGCCGAAGGTTGGCATAGTCTCTGATTTCATGTTTCAAACTCTTAAGGAGTACTATTCCATATATGCTAATTCTTACGTGTACCTTTTAAAGAAGTGGAGAAGTACATGTACCGTTGATTTCATTGACATAATAAACGTTCTTCCCCTTTGCCCTCCGTCTCCTTATATTTTTGTGTTATTGTACGTGTTTAATGTATTATTCTATAGCTTAGACACTACAAGATATCGTAGTGGTGTGTATTTGATTTGTTACTCAATAAAAATCGTGTTTTCCTTTTGGTACAGGTGCAAGGTGTCAAATTTTAGAACGTTAACTATCAGTTAAATATTGGGTCAATGAGAGAAAATGATGGAGTTTGACAAATGTTGATTTTTTGATTTTGGTATAAATGATGTTATATGTAGATATAACCCGCGTGGCGGATGGGTGCTGTGTATCATGGTAAGTCTTGTTAACAGATAACTAACTTGTTTAATATATTGTTAGACAATTTTAACCACATATAGTCTCTATCGCGTGGCGGGAATAATATTGTTAGGCGTTTCCCATTTCGCGGAGGGTTCTACCGAACTTTATGTATGGAGGGTTAGCTACTAAACCTGTATTGCCTACAATGATTATATTCTCGTGCAAATTTTTTAGACTTTATTTTAATAGTATTATTTTATCAAATACTCGAATTTCGTGTCTGGACTCTGTCGCCTGTTGTGACAGTTATGATTGTAACTTTTATTTGTAATAGCAGCAGATGGCAATTTTTAAGGTGAATGATATATGGGTGTGATATAGGACGAGAGAACTAAGTGAATAACCGTTATATCCATAACTTAAAAGGTACCTTTGACCTGTCGTTTGGAGGTTCAGGTTTTGGATTACATATTGTGTAATATTATTTGGCATAAGTAGTTAGTGTGTGTGGATACCAGGTTTAGTTTATCTCTCGTCATTTATACCACACCTGTTAAGATTGATTGTGTGGTATAAAATGATTATTTCATAGAACTGCTTATTATTACATGCGTATAGATGAGATTAGCGGCGGAGAAGCTATACTCAATGTCTTTTCTGCCACTTGATTATTATTGTATATGTTTTTAGATCGCATAGTTTTTAATGATTTCACTAGATGTGAATGTTGTGGCGGGATCCGAAGATATGAGGTTAAATGAAGAGTGTTAATAAAAATGGTTGGGGAGTTATATAGGATTGAGAAGCTTGTGGTTGATATTGGGGTAGCCTTGGGGTGTGGTTTTATTAAACGGAATTGTTACACATTTTGGGGGAAATTCTTCATAGATACACATCTTACATAACTAAAGTGAAGTATGGGAGATAATACTTGTGTACGGGTAGTGAGTCGGATTTGGAGAGTGTGGAAGGGGAGAGATGCTGATGGGGGTGTCCTCCCAATCTGTGCTCTTCTCAGGGGTAAAGAAGGAAAAGTAAGATTTAGAAAGATTAAATAAAAGTTTAAAAATAATTATTGAGAGAGGGCGTTAACATGGACTGTTGTGGCAGTTGTTGATGTAAAATATCAGATGGGCTTAACAAATTAATAGGTGCCTGAAGAATGAAACGAGATTAGGCGCAGGTGTGCTCTGCGAACAGTTGGTAATGATATTAATGAGCGTTCTTTTCACATTGATGTTCATCTTTAATCGAATGGGCATTAGAGGATGCGATATCTATGTACTAAGTATTCCCGATTCCCGTCGCCCTTCCCTTGTGGGAAAAGCAGATATAAGATATTCCACGTCCGCTGGATTTCCAGTAAAGGACGATTTTGATGTACGGGTAGAGTGGATCTAAGTATTCGGATTTTGTGTTCGGAACATTTTTGAAAAGAAGAAATAGATTTGCTTGAAAGTATTGAATTGGTAGTGAAATGGTGGATTAGGCGACACTCAATCTATGTATCAGACCCTGACGTTGGTATTATCTTGTTTCATTGGGATACTAATTTTTGGTATTGTATGATGGGTGTTGATTTTTGTGTAGTGCTATATTGCTAATCATTTTTATAGGATCGCTGGATTCTACTTTAGTTTAAGCTGTGGTTGTGTATGTATTGTTTGTGTTAGATAATTGAGTTCTCTAGAATTTTTTTTTGATATCCATATTTGCTAGGGGCAGGTAATTGGAATTGCGCTTATAGAAAACAGTTAATAATTCAACAGTTCGCCAAAATTGATTCAAAAATGGTCTTTTGTTAATTGACACATGTTAATAATTATACTAAGGATATAATAGCTACAGGCTGCTTCACTATAAAAAGAAGGGAGATGGGTTTGAATGACAGAATGGTAAATACTGGTTGGCCGCAAAACATTTATTTGTACGGGTTCTAACAGAAATCTACGTTGTTCCCTATCATAGGAAAATTGTTAGGCGTAGTCCCCTGCCTTGCACCTCCCTTCCTCATTGTCGTATTCAGGAAATGATATGTATTTTATTAAAGTTTGGTTGTCAGAGCCAAAAGGGACTTTTGAAAGGTAATATGAAGTATCATCGGCAACAGTAATCATATTCTTATAACATGTTATATTTTAATATATCCACCAGTATTGATTAGCATCTCATCTACATGAATAACCCAATCTTAATTCAGTTGTGCTCAGATATGTGAACTTTTTTAATGAAAGATAATATGTAGACTTTTAATGTATTGAGTTGTTTTGATTTTTGATAAATTAATGAATAGCTACGTTCCACGTTGAGTCGCGTTATGAATGTATGATATATGTGATGTTAGGTATTGGAGGAAAGTGTTGGGAATGAGAAACATATTTGTTCTTGCTTATGATTGAATTGAATTCTTCGACAAATTTAGGATATTTGTCAATGGTATACGTCCAAATATGAATGATATCGGGTGAGTTAGTGGCTGGTATAAGTAAGCGGTATTAGAACGGCATGTTGTTGCTTGATTTACCCGGCAGTATAATGATGTATTTTCGAAAGACGAGAATCAGTGGTACAAGAAGTTAAGTGCAAGATCTGAAGATTGAGAAGCAACGGACAAGGGGAAGCAACACTGATATGATCGCTTCGACTTATCGTTAACATACCTTTTTATTTTTGATTAGATTATTTGAGACAATTAAGTATATAGGCCTGGTATGTACTTTATTAAATATTCTAGAGGTATTAAGACTGTATACCTTTGTGATTACATGTGTACCGTAATAATGATGATGGTATATAAATTTGTTTTGGGTATAAGTGGCGGTTTTGATTTGTTTTCGAAAGATGTGCGTTGATCTATTACACACGGACATTCCAGTTATAAACATGTAAGGTTTGTTCAAGGGGGGTGATTATGGATATGTTTGTTCCATAGTATAGGCATGATCTATGGTTTGGAATTACATTCGGCCTTGTTTTTAAGATGCTAGGGTCTGGTTCAGGGTTTATATATTGATCATGACGTGAGATGCACATGTAGATAGGGGATACATGTTGGCTAGGGATATGTTTAATTGCTGTCTCGTCTGTAAAATTGTCAGCTGCAAAGTACGACTTCTGATGTGTGACCATAAATACTATGCCATATTTGAGTTTAACAATCTAGAGGTGCATCTTAAACGATGTGATCTGGAAGCCAGGTAGGTCGTCTCGCCTCTCTGGAGCTTCCTGTTTTGGCAAGCGGTTCAGGGAACGCTTATTGGCTCTCCGCTTAGACTTTTTCAAAGGGGGGAAATTTATTAATATATATAAGTGGATGACAAGAAAATGAAAGTTTGATGGATTTAAATTTCTTTTTAGGAATGTTACGTCTTTGTGTTTTTTGCTTTGCGGTATTTCTTTAGTATATTGTTTTAAAATACTAAGTGGTGGTAGTGGTTTCGATCAGAACGAGTTTGATGTGTTGGTAGTTCTGACGATAATTTCTGAAAATGAATAGGAACATGAAAATAGGTTTGATAAACTATAACAGTGTTTAAATGTGATTCAATAAAAGTACCATTGTTTGAGGGCTTATAATTAGTTGATACAGGTTACATTGTCATTTAATTTACATTGATAGGATTGAAAAGATGATTTTATTGTTTTAATATAGAAAATCGTGTCTAATGTTTTGCAAAACCAAGGTGCAGAACTAACTAAAGGACCAAAATTAAATTTGGTAAAGGATTGTAATTATAGATTTTGTTTTTAAAAATGTGAGGTTGTAGAGAAGATTTATGAAAATTGGTAATTCTTTGACATGTAAGGCAGGGTGAAGGATGAGATTTATATAATGTTTGTAAGAATGGACTGTGATGAAAAGTACATTGAATGTGTATCAAAGTAAAAATGTTAATTGTTGAACGGAATGATAAGCGAACGCTTGTGGATTCAATACCATTAATAAATATGCGCTGGCATATGAACTATTAATTTTGATTACCGCGTGAATATTAGTTCAAAATCATAGTTAGGTTTACCTTAATTAATGGGATAAGAAGATGTTTTAATGGTCCCTTTATTTCACATATGTAAAGTTGGGTGGGATATTCGCAGGATAAATTTAATTTGGTAAAGTTACTAGCCTACACCATCGCTTTGGTCTATTAGAATCTGCGTGTCGTTAAAGAGATTTGACCAACTTGTGGTAACTTTTGGAAGTTCCTTCGACTAGGAGGGTGAAGGATCTGAATTTTAATATTCGGTCATACTTGCGTACAAGTTGTTATACAAATTGAAAGACGGCTGGTGTTATAGAGATGTTAAAAATGTTAATTGTAGTGGACGACGCAGAGACTGTAGAACTTGCATTAGGTATCTGATTTAAGAGATATAAATGTAATGGTTCGTATTGCGTTGATGTTTGTGAAGAATTGACTGATGTAATATTTGTGTTCTCGGGTGTCTGTTAATGAAAGTGGCGAGTAAGGCACAAAAGTGTGTTATAACACAAAGTGATTCTGTAAGATCGTTTTCGTTTACATTATTCCGGAGTGGGGTCGGGTTAGATCGGTATAGATAAATCGCGTGTGAAAGGAATGAATGAGGTATTTAGGATGAGATGGAATATGAGAGGGTATTTGTTACAGAGGTGTAAGAAAGATTTATGTCTAAAGGCGGGGATAGGTGATCTGTCTGTAGATCTAAAACGGACTGGTGATGTTATATATGGTTGAAATATTCATTAGAGGAGGTTCAAAATTAAAATCATTGTGATTTTAAGTGCAATATATTGTATTTTATTTGACTCCTGCAACTGAAAACTCTTGTGTTTGATGGCAGTGACACGTTATGAGCGGAAGCGAGAGTGGTTTCATATTCACGGTGCAGAAGTGGAGTAAAGTGTTACAAGAGTCGTGTTACTGCCAGTGAAAGAGACAGCAACTGTTTTATTTACTTATCCTTCCACAGCCTTTTCTATTGTTGACCTTTTATATAATATGCTTTCGCAAATACTATGTTTTTGCTTATGTGGAGGGGGGATAATACGCAAGTTGTAGGAGATGAGCGGTGTAACTCGTTATATCTCATCCCTGATGACTATCGTGATGAGTGGAAGGTGCTGAATGTCGGGTTCTTCATTAACTCTTACCTCTCAGACTGACACTCTGGTGATATGAATTTTCTGTTGTAGCATCTCTCTACTTGCTTGGTAATTTCTCTTCTTATATGAACTTTGGCAAATTCTTCGTTTCCCTTTTCCTCAATTCACGCGCCAGAGGATGAGGGTAGTCCGGAGGCTCCGACGGGCACGTCTTCCTTTGGTAGATAATTAATGAACACTTCGGCGGCACAAAGGAAATACCTGCAGACACTCACGCGTTCACCCGTATACTTTGTTTCAATCGTGCCTAGAAGGGGTTTGGTATATGGATATTGGGGATGAGGATGGGCATACAACGCGTTACTTCTATTTTGTTTGGCCGACCCGGTCTCGTTACCCGTTCTCTCCCTACATCGTGAAAATCAGTTCGGTCCTCATCTTCGCTATGTCTACGTGTTTAAAGAGACATTTTGACATTGTTGTGCTTATTTGTGACTAACGGTGTATAGTTAAAGTTTGATCCTTCTTGTTAGCTCCTGGTATGGTTGTTTACGGAATTTTCTGTTGAAGTTTTGATTAGTAGCTGGGGGGTTGATAGTGGGGAACCAGCTCCGTTTCGTTTTCAGGCGGTGGGGCTGGATGGGTTCTGACTCGGTGAATAGGTATCCTTTTATCTTCAGGCTATTGTCCGAGACGTGAATGCTATGCTCGTTCGAATATCCTCTAAATAGTCCGGACCGGTATCTTGCTCTTGACCCCATCCCACCTGCTTAGAACCAGTTCTTACTGGATCACCTTAGCCCTCTACGTTACATTCCGAGGGTGTAGGGAAAAATTTAGGATATGAAGAAATTAAGGTCTCTTGGAGAGTGGAGGGATCTTTTGTGTTGTAGATATCTGTGCCCCCCAGGTTGCTTGTGCCCGGGTCACTATTGGCCCTTTTTTCAGATAGTATCAATCTGGAGTCGATCGGGCGCGCGCGACATCTTCGTTCGTTTTACCAGAAGGAATAGGCGAGGATCGGGGCCCCTTATCTTTTCACAAGGCATGCCCCGCCGGCTAATTGATGTTGCGCCAAAGCGTATCTGTTCCTTTTATTTTTGGTAGTATCGCTCGTTGGCATTTGGGTAAACCGAGCCATCATCTTCTTTTCCGGTCGTGCGGCCTTTCACTTTAAGTACTCTCCATGGTTTTGGCGTACTTGGAGCCGCCGCGCTTATTGACCGGTGGTCGTTGGTAGAAATTGAGCTCGGGAGCATGCCGTCACCTTGTTTACACTTTTCCCGTTTGACGTAATATTTCAGCCTCGGGACGGAGGCCACCTTATGCACATCGGTAGGATTTTTCCTGAGTCGTCCTTCGGAGAGATCCCGGCGGATCACGCCCTTCCCTGCACCTTGAGTTCTGGTTGGCGGGCGTTCGGTAGAAGTGCATCATATTGGTGGATTCCACATCTCTCTGATATGTACAGTTTTTCACTATTTTACATTCTATCGTTTATCGCAAGATGATATAAATAAATTTGCATACCTTTCGAGGTTCTCTCTATTTGTGTTGTTTTAATAAATGGTAAAAAGGCCTAACTTAAAAATTCTTTCTTCTTTAAAGGGGAAATTGTTTCCGGGCTTAAATTGGCTAGTGTGGGGTCAAGGGTGAGGTTTTTACAGGCTACTTCGTATTTCCGGTTCGCCCCGTGGGGCTTATGTGTTGGGAGGGGAAATTTGGTAACCTATGGTGTTTTAATATTACCCAATTCCTGGGAACGCATCTTCCAATGCTATTTGGGGTATATCTATTTGACTAGTTGGGGTATTCTTTGGAATGCATAGGGAAGTATCTTGTATATAAAATTGAATAAATTTGTATGTGACATCAGGGGGTAGGTGTTTTGGGTACCTCAGGGAAGGTGATAAGTATTGCGATGATATGGTCTTAAAATTTAAATTTAATTACTCTGATAACCATTAGTAAGTTTTCTCTAAATTATGAATGAGATCGGACCAGGGCATAAATTTTAAGTTAGGGTGACATGGGGATCTGGAGGGCTGCCGCAGACACCGTGACCTTTTAAAATTTGTGTCGTGTCCACTACCGTCGGCGATTGCTCTCTCGCTATGGAAAAATTGACCGTTATCTTAGGCCCTGAGTCTCTTTGGTACATTCTGCTCAGAGTTCGGTGGCGCTTGGCGGTGGTTGCGGTGGGTGTCTTGTATGGCGGGGCGGCGGTGCATATACTCTTGTCTCATGTCATTTAGCTTGTTTATGATTTCATCAATAAAGCTACTCATTTTTTCACCTCGCGTACTCCATATTGCTGAAATGTAGTTCTTAACCTTGGTGTTATATTATAACTGAACACTCTGGGGGGTGTGGGGGGTGTTATCCTCGGATACTCTATTGCTTCTGTGCATGATTGTGCTTGATGCAGCCTGAGTTGGCAAACTTTGCTTTTACCCCCTTTTCTGTCATGGAGCTAGTCTTTCATCGATGGAGTCGACTTTCTCTCTAGAATTAGAAATCAAGCAAGGGAGGTGTTCTGCGATCGAGAACCACCACCATAGGGCGTGTGCCTGCCGAAATGGTTGGCCGTGGCCCGGGACCACTAGAAACGATGAGGTAATATCGGCAATTTGACGATTTGTTGTATACAAGTCTTATACTCACTTCCATAGTGTTTTATTTGTCATAGATGATGACCTGCCTTCAGTTTTATTGAGCTTAAGTGTGTATATTACTGTTTAATTGTCTTTCATGTTCAGAATGTATGCTGGGTGTTTCCTTCAGAGGTTTGATAAATCATGCATGTTTTTGTACCCGGTGCCAGCTCCTCAACATTGTGAACTTTATCTCAATGACATCTTAACAATATACGTGGCCTGCTGACTACATATAGGCACTCAGATCCATGTTATTCCTCCGTATTTGTGAGTGTCTGGCTCTTCCCCTTGGGGCTTCTCTCCCTCCTGCCTGCCCCCTTCTGTTTCTGCCCCCCCCTCCTTCCGCCTCTATGCTGGCCCTCCCCTGTCCGCTGTGGGCCGTTTTCTTGCTTTTCTTCCCTCCTCCGGGCGGTTTCCCCTTGTTCTTGCTGGTGTCCTCGGCCTCCTTCCCTATTCCCCCCCTTTCTGCCGTTCTGTTCGCCTTTGCTTTCCCTGTGTGGTGTGGTGTGGCTCGGGTGCATCTATGGTGCCCTATGTCCATTGGTGGAGCTTCTCGCATGCCTCCGTGGCCTTTGGGCGTGGCCTTCCTCTGTCCTGTTCTTCCGTTCTCCATCTGACCCCCGGTGGCCAGTGGGTGGTTGGTTCTTCCCGAGTTGTCCTTTACCCTTCTCTCCCTTCCTCGCCTGTGCTGCTGCCTTCCTTCTCCCCTTGTTGGCTGGCCTTTTCCTTGTGTTTACTTTTCTGCTTCTCTTTTCCATTTTTTGTCTTGCCTTCTCTTTTTGTAGGGGGACCTCCTATCGCTGTTCTGGTGGCGGGGCCCTGGGCGCCCTTTGTGGTATGTCGGGCCCTCCATCACCCCTTTTGTCTCCTCCATCCAATGCCAAAAAAGCGATTCGGGCGTCTGGTAATGGTACACGCATTGCCCAATAGTTATTTTGGCATCTCACACTCGATATGTTTAATGGTATGTTGTAGTAATCATTACTTGGGGTTACCAGTACAATCAAAGTACTGGGACCCCCTTCACCTCTTATACGTAAGGAGGAAAGGCTTCATGGGCCAGTACTAAAGCCTGGTTGCAGAAGTAGGATGACAGGGTGCGAGGGTGGGTCTCTGCTAGCCGTCTGTCCCAGTTTTTGTGTTAATACTGGGACTTGTCACTTGCATACAAAGCTTGGACACTGGTTTGCCCGTTTAAATCTTGGTATATCAGTGTTTCTCCCCAGCCCTCTACAAAAATTAGCGGCCATTATTTCCCAAGATATGTTAATTTTCGTTGTTATTATTCAGTCAATTAAATGGTGCTTAAAACGTTAATAACCTGTGTTGTCTTTTGTTTTGCGCGTCCTCAGGAATCCTAGGACAGGAGGTGGATTAAGCATTAGGGTTCAACCTAAACGCTGACTGGCCAGGAGACATGCTATGTCTTGGTTCAGTCTTTCTTATCTCGTTTGTCTGGTTTGTCTCTGTTGGGATCTTAAATTAATGAAAATAAATTTTCAATATTTATTGCTGAAAACATGCGGATAGATAAGCAGAGTAGATAACATAGGAAAATTCGTTACTACATTTGCGTCTTTTCAAGATTAAGGGCATGTACGCAATGTACATTTCACAAAAAAATTTCTATCTCCAAAATCGAAGACTTCCAATGATAATAATAAGAGTTACAGAAAACGCAAACATCATTCAATCCCTTCAGAATTATTTGATGATGATGAAAATACAATCATACAACAACTGACAGTGTTTTTGTCGTATATGTACATTGTAACATGTACAGGTGTGCATTGCATTTTGCTGTTCTTCAAAGGAGGGTAAACTCAGAATTCATTGCAAATGACATTCTTTATCAAACTGTTATCTTTTCCAAAACACAGGAAATATCGTCTGATTTTTTTGTCTCAAAGATATCTAAGGGTAACTATGATTTATGTTAAGAATAGTTCTATAAAAATATATTATACATGTTAACGAACGTTGCGTGTGACCTTAAGCTAGGAACAACAATGCTTGTGTGTTCTAATTTGCACAGGATAGCCTAATAGAATTTGTCCAAATCTGTTCTTTGGGAGGTAAATTTTTCCGTCTCAGCTCCCAGGGTTTCTGAAATCAAAATCTACTTTTTCAATCGTACTTCCGGTTCGGAGTATTGCTAAGCGATGTACGAGAGTCCATGTGGTTTCTCGGTGGTGGGCGTGAACACCTGTTTTGATTTTTCCTCTTCTTCCTCCTCCTCTTCCATGTAGCGGTAGTCGTCTTTATTCCTAATGCAACAGAACCACAGAAGACACACGATGGTGGTCAGAAATCCAAAGGTGGAAAAACCGATAGCGAGGCCAATGACCCCAAATCGTGCCGGAGGTTGAGATTTGTCAAATGTCTGCAAATAATGAAGTAAAAGTTGTACACAATCATTCCTTTTTGGGATTGGAGGCGTGTTATTGTTGTTTTTAAGGTCACAAAGAAGATCCTTCTAAAGCAAATGTATTGGGTGAAGAACAGTTACAAAGGCATTTTGAATGTTGATCTCAATCTCTCACAGGCGACAAAACGAACGCTTCTATGAAAGTCGATCATAGATTTATCTATTATTATGAGATACACATCATCAAATTTAAATATTTATATAAAGTAATATCGGTTTTACATCTGAAACATTGTTGCGAACCAGGCGGGACATTGGAATGCATTCAAATTCCTGAAT